>JAPMUY010001144.1:0-75000 GCA_026901105.3 Galaxias olidus
AACTGTTTTTTATATTACTGTACGGCGACCTTGAGTGCCTTGAAAGGCGCCTTATAAATTCAATGTATTATTATTATTATTATTATTATCACAGCTGTCTCTTGGTGCCGTGCTAGCTGTTCATTGGTGCTATCACAGCTGTCTCTTGGTGCCGTGCTAGCTGTTCATTGGTGCTATCACAGCTGTCTCTTGGTGTCGTTTCGTCGTCCGCCAGGCTCTCGAGGCCTTCGCCCTGATGGTGAAGACCACGGCCCAGACCCTGCAGGCCTTCGGCACGGAGCTGGCCGAGACGGAGCTGCCCAACGACGCCGAGGCCACCTCCAACCTGATGGCCGCGCACACCGACAAGAAACAGCACATGAAGGTGTGTGTGTGTGTGTGTGTGTCTGACCACGACGCTGGTCCCACCTCACCTGGTACCAGACCCCATGGCCTGTCTCCTTTTGGAATTACTTTATAAAAAGAGTATATTTACTTCTGAGGGTTTAAGCTGTAGGGGATTACTTTATACAAAGAGTATATTTACTTCTGAGGGTTTAAGCTGTAGGGGATTACTTTATACAAAGAGTATATTTACTTCTGAGGGTTTAAGCTGTAGGGAATTACTTTATACAAAGAGTATATTTACTATAACCTCTGAGGGTTTAAGATATAGGGTTGTTTTTATTTTTATTCTTTGTGATGGGCAGCACCTAAAGTGACGTGGGGGTTGATTAACCTGTTTAAATTAATCTAGTCATCGAGAGGCTTTGGCTAGTCCGCTATATTGTGGTGTGCTGTATAACGTAATAAAAGCCAAATGTTCTAGCGAGAAGAAAAACAAAATTCTGTAAGTAATCACATGGTCAGGGTGCTTTTTTATTTATGTGGGAGCGGCATACATTTTCTGGGATCGCGTGATCGCTAAAACGCTCAAATTAATTAGGTTTGAGGACATGTTTATAGAGGATATGCTGGTGGTTTGAGTGTACTTTGCGTATGATATTGCATTTGTTATCACATGACTGTGATTTCGTTTAGAAAGGTCTGACGTCCCGCACCTCGCGGCAGTGAAAACAAAGCAACGGAGCTTATTTAGCTTATTCAGTATGTTTTAAAAATATTCTGTGTCTGTGTCTGTGTCTGTGTCTGTGTGTGTGTGTCTGTGTCTGTGTCTGTGTCTGTGTGTGTGTGTGTGTGTGTAGGAGGAGCTGTTTGTGGCGCTGGGCCAGGGGGGTCGTCTGCTGGAGAGCATCAACGAGCCCCTGATGAGAGACCCTGACTACAGCATGAACCACGACGAGCTGGAGAACCTAGCCACCGTGCAGAGGTACACACACACACACACTGTGATTTGTATTCATATTCCGATATGTTTCAAAGAACTTCTGCCGCCGGCCCACCATTAAATTAAATTACATTACATTACATTAAATTAAATGACATTACATTAAATTAAATTACATTACAATCATTCAGCAGACGCTTTTATCGACTTCCAACAAATAACAGTGCTTTCTACAAGAGAAGGTAGATAACCACATGGCAGGAAAAAGAACATAAGTGCCTGCCTGACCTGATCACCTAGATAAGAGCTAAGCGAGCGCTATGTCACACGCCGGGCTACAAAACAGGACCATGGCAAACCTAATCCAAACAACGTCTTACCAGTCCCCTCGTCAGTGCTGGTGGAGCGTGGAGGGTTGGTGGTCCCAGGAGGGGGACGGCAACGCGACGGCTCTCTTTCTTTTCTTTTGTGTCTCACATGTCTTAACTCCCATGTGCTTTCTTTCCCCCTTTCAATCCTCTCTGTCTCTGTGTCGTCCGCCGTGTCCTTCCCCTCCTTTTCTCGGCTCTCCACCTTTCCTCCTCTCGTCCGTCTCTCCCTCTCTCTCCCTCGCGCCGTCCCCGTCCCGGGCGCAGGTTGCTGGGCCAGCTGGACGAGACGGAGACGGCGTTCGACGACTTCTGGGAGAGGCACCGGACCAAGCTGGAGCAGTGTCTGCAGCTCCGCCATTTTGAGCAGCGATTCCGCGAGGTGCGGGACATCTTCTAGATTGTTCTTTTTCTTTCTTCCGGTCGTTGTTCTTCTACATTTTGTCGGTGTCGGACTCTTGTCCTCATCTGTGTGTGAGTCGGCGCTGACTGTGTGTGTGTGTGTGTGTGTGTGTGTGTGTGTGCGTGCGTGCGCGTGCGTGCGTGTAGGTTTGCTCCCAGTTGGACGTGATGTCGGAGCGCCTGGCGGGCTTCCGTGAGGTGGGCATCAGTCCGGCCCACGCCGAACACATCCTGAAGGAACTCAACAGCGTGGAGGAGAGGGCCTGTGTAAGACACACACACACACACACACACACACACACACACACACACACACACACACACACACACACACACACACACACACACTCTTCCTCTTTGTCCCTACCGCTCACAACAACACAGACACGCACGCTCTCTCTCTATCACTCAGTCACACACAGACTAAAGAGCACAGGCACACACCCCCACAAGCGCACACACACACACACACACACACACACACACACAAAAGCATACTTCAAACTCCAACCAACGAATCCCAGCAGGCTAATCCGGGTCCCCACACCCATCAGTCTCATACGATCAGTGGCTCACCCCCCCGCCCCCCAGTGGCTTTCTGGACAGGCAGGGTGTCTGTGATGCAGTGGCCTGGTGACGGCTTTTCGCCACCGTGAGGTTTAAAGGGAAGGGCTCGGCGTGCCCTGCTGCCGGCGGCCCCTCGTCCTCCTGCGTTAGCCTAAACACCTCATCCATCTTAACGGACGGGGTCGCCATGGCGGACGAGCCCTCTCACGTGGATAACGCGCTGCTCTGGTGGGAGGGGGGGAGGGGTAACTGTGTGTGTGTGTGTGCGTGCGTGTGTGTGTGTGCATGTGTGTGTGGGGGTGGTTACAAGATGGCAGGTAGAGATTATATATGAAACAGAAAGGCTGCCGTTGTCTTCGGGGGTGGGGGGGGGGGTGGTCGAGGGGATGGGGGGTTCCTTGAAACCCTAGCCGGTGTGATGTAATCAGTTTCATCGGCCGCCCCACCCCCTACCCACCAATGCAATGGGAACGGGAGATGTCGAGGGGGAGAGAGTGGGAGGAATGAGATGGAGAGGCAGTGTGTGTGTGTGTGTGTGTGTGTGTGTGTGTGTGTGTGTGTGCGCATGCTACTGTTTGTATGCGTGCCTATTCCTGAGTGTGTTTGGTAAAGGGCAATGTACTAAATTAAAAGAACTAAAAGGTGTGGGGGGGGCGCAAGGAAGGAAGATGGAGGAAGTGGGGAGAGGAGAGGAGGAGGAAGAAGAGGTGGGGAGAGGAGAGGAGGAGGAGGGAGAAGAGAGGTGGTGGTGGTGGAGGAGGAGGAGGAGGAGGGGTGGCTTACCACTGGGCTCTTGATGCATCTAGTCACTGCAGCGGATCAGCCTTCTCTTTCGTAATGGCTACGGCTATGGTTATTGCTATGGCAACGCGTGCTGCATCGTTCAAATGCTCGGGCTACAGAATATGTTATTCCATACGCTGTCACTGTTAAATGATAATGATGTTACCGGTTCATTATGTAATCCTAATGTGTGTGTGTGTGTGTGTGTGTGTGCATGTCTGGGCGTGCGTGCGTGCGTGCGTGCGTGCGTGCGTGCGTGCGTGCCTGGGCGTGCGTGCGTGCGCGTAGGAGATCATGGACCGGGCCCTGTCCCTGGCGGGCGAGGGGGACCTCCTGATCCAGAACGCCCACTACGCCGAGGACTCCATCCGGCCCAAGTGCAGCGAGCTGAGGGCCGTGTGCGAGGACATCACCGCCGTCCTGCGGGCCAAGAAGGGCCTGCTGCTCCGGGCCCTGGAGCTGCACCAGAGCCTGGAGAAGGTAAGCCCCGGCACGGAGCCGGAGATGGAGATCTCCACACAGTATTTTTTTTTTATATTTTTTTTTTGGACCTTTAATTTATACAGGGAAGCCCATCGAGACCAAGGTCTCATTTTCAATGGTCTCCCCTAAACAGTGTGTCTGTAGCGCAGTTCATCTGCACTGCCGCAAGTCATGAGACGTGGCATGGAGCTGGAGATAGAGATCTCCACATAGTGTGTCTGCACTGCCGCAAGTCATGAGAAGTGAGACGTGTCGAGGTGAGAGGGGGGAGCGGGAGGAGACAAGTTAGGGATAGAGAGTGAGAGACAGCTCGTTAGCTATGGTGACGTGTGCGTTTCGGCGTTCGAGACGACGCGTTTTGAATGCCGGTGCTTCCTTGAAAACGCCGTCCTCCTCCTGCGTGATTGCGTGGGGAGGCGTGGATCAAAGCTCAGCAGGGGGGAGATGTTTCTCCTTTGCCGAGACTCGTCGCGATGCTTATGGCAGGAACGTCCGTGGATATAACGTGGTTACACTGAGGGGGGTGTTTGGGTTTGGAGCAGTCCCCCCTCTTTTACGTCTTGGACCTCCGTGACCTGACTGTCGACCCTCTCCCTCTCTCTCTCTCTCTCTCTCTCTCTCTCTCTCGCTCTCTCTGTGTGGCCCAGGCGTCGCGTTGGTGCGAGGAGGGCATCTTCCTGCTGGCCTGCCAGCCGGTGGACCGCTGCCAGTCCCAGGACGGCGCGGAGGCGGCCCTGCAGGAGCTGGAGCGCTACCTGGACACGGAGCCGCAGCACGCCCTGGGGGACACGGCGCCCATCCTCAGGGACTACGAGGCCGTCATGTCCCCCCAGCTCAGGGTAAGGGGACCGGGGGAGAGGGGGGAGAGGGGAGAGTGGAGAGAGGGGGAGGGGGATAGGGGGAGAGGGGAAAGGGGGGAGAGGGGGGAGAGGGGGAGGGGACCGGGGGAGAGGGGGGATAGGGGGAGAGGTGGAGAGGGGACCGGAAGAGAGGGGAAAGGGTGGAGAGGGGACCGGGGGAGAGGGGAAAGGGTGGAGGTGGAGAGGGGAGAGGGGGGAGAGGGGAAAGGGTGGAGCGGTGGAGAGGGGACCGGAGGAGAGGGAAAGGGGTGGAGAGGTGGAGGGGGAGAAGGGGATGAAGAGGTGGAGCGGGAGAGGGGGATGGAGAGGTAGAGAGGGGAAAGGGTGAGGAGGTGGAGAGGGGAAAGGGTGGAGAGGGGGAGAGGGGTGAAAGCATTGCCATCACTTCAAAACATACATTACATTGAAAAAAAAAAACGCAGCTCCAAAAGGAACAAAACAAAATGGCCGTGGTCCACTCTCTTTAGCGAGCCTTTGTGTGCCCCCCCGGCCCCCCAACAGGAGCAGGTGGAGAAGGTGTTCCAGAAGCAGGCGTCGGTGCAGGACATGTTTGAGAAGCGGCGGGTCAGCCTGAAGAAGCTGGCCGCCAAGCAGACCAGACCGGTGCAGCCCGTGGCCCCCCGGCCCGAGGCCATCCTCAAGTCGCCCCTGTCCTCCCCCGGTGAGCCACGCACGCACGCACGCACACGCACGCACACGCTGTAAACACACAAAACACAGATGGATGGAGACAGTTGAGGAAAAACAATTCTCAAGGCCTTTTGAACTTTCTTACTCCCTCCTGTGCTCATACAGACAGCTGTCTATCTCTCTCTTTCTCTCGCTCTCGCGTTCACTCACTCACGCTCTCTCTCTCTTTCCATCATAGCGACGCATCAGCTCAGCATTACAACGGCAAAGAGACGTGCAAACTCAAAACGCACACCGCATCCACATTCCACACCACTTTTCCCTAAAAAGCCTTTGTTGGGGAGATTCCGACAGTAACAGCGTTCGCGGCGAAGGGTTTTTATTGGCTAACAGGCCCATAAAGTTAAAAAGACGAAGAGTGGAAACTTTTGGGCTCATTAGATTTTGACCACTTGGACCCCAGCGCCTGGTAACCTTGTTAGCCTTATTAATAAATGCACGTCTTCCAAACAGCTTTGATCGTGTAGACCGGTCAGCTGAGGACACTATATGTTGTCCTTAATTGCTAAACGATTCGTCTCCCGTCCCTAATTACGGTGACCCGGTTTTCTCTGTAGTCCAGCACTCTCGTGACGTGTTTTTAATAGTTTTTTTTTTTATTTGATTTTTCTCTTCTTTTTTTTTTTCTTCTTTCTTTCCTTGTCCCGAAATCAGGTCACATGAGTCAGGACCAAAAGTGTGTCGAAGAAAACCTACTGAATAAAAACGACTGCAAAAAAGTGAGTGACTCCTTTGAATGGAGCGGTGTCAAACTCCCTCTCGTGGGTTCAATGCCCTGTTCATCGACCTAAAAGGTGGAGCGTTGTAGACCAAGTACCCCATTCCTGACAACGTGTGTGTGCGTGTGTGTGTGTGTGTGTGTGTGTGTGTCTGTGTGTGTGTGCGTGCGTGTGTGTGCGTGTGTGTGCGTGTGTGTGCGTGTGTGCGCGTGCGTGTGTGTGTGTTCTCAGGTGGACCTTTCCCTGCTGAACGGCAACGGCAGTCGCCACGGCTCCATCTCCGAGGAAGAGGAGAACCTGACCATCCTCAGACGGTAGGGCCGGGTCGCGTTCCAAGACGGAGGAGAGGTGTAAATGTTAAACGTTGCTTTACCCGTAATTCACGTCGAGGTCTTTCTTTTTCCGTTTGATATCCTTGATAAATCATGAGTTTAGGGGAGAGATTTTTAATCCATCACACCGCAGTAACAACGTTTCTTTGTACTTTTGTCTAAACTCAGAAGGAATAAGTTACCTTGTTTTTCCCTGCTTGACTCACAAGTAGCGTCATGGCAGTGTGAGTCTCTGAGCCTTTTGCATTGTCGCCTGTTAGGCACGTCATGAACGAGCTGCTGGAGACCGAGAGAGCCTACGTGGAGGAGCTGCTGTGTGTACTGCAGGTGAGCGTCGTTACAGCCTCTGGCCACTAGGCGTCGCCGTTTCACCATGTCGTAGTCCGTGTTGTTCCGAGGCACTGGCTCGATAGTGACCACTTGTTTCAGTGCTTGGGGATCATGTCATGTGAACGCAGCGTAAACATATGGCTGTCGTAAATCACGCTCCCTATCCCATGGTGTCAAGTACGAGATACCCGACATGAATTATGGCCACCGGTTAATCAGTACCTTGGTGCGGGACCGTAAACCCCGTTTTTTAATATGTAACCCAGTGGCAGCTGGGCGTTGATGTTTTGCGACTGTTGTTGCCAGGGCTACGCGGCGGAGATGGACAACGCGAGCTTGGCTCACCTGATCCCCAGCACCCTGCTCAACAAGAAGGACGTCCTGTTTGGCAACATGCCAGAGATCTACCAGTTTCATAAACGGTAAGAGAGACCCACATCACACCTCTCATTCTGCTGCTACTGTCCTCTGTTCTGGCCCGTCCTGTTACATAATGTCAGGTGAACTTATGTTGAGGACATTCATGTATTTATGGTTTAATTTGTAGAACTATGTAAAGAGTCATTTATCCCCCTGAACTAAGCAATTACACAGTTTAATGAAGTTATTTAAAAAGTATCACCCCCCGTATAGACTTGGTTTGACCCAGTTGTGAGACAGGCAAACCATGGAGAGTTTCGGTATTTCTACAGCAGATTAAGTGCGGACTCACTACATGGTGAACGAAATCAAATCAACAAGGCTTAACAAAAAACGATTACAAATCATTTGTTAAAGACGAAGGAAAATGTATATGTCTGTTTATAATGAATGTGGGCACAATGCAACGTGCTAGCCTGTCGTCCTGCTCAATGTACCACTGCCAGGTACACGGCTCTGCATCCTGGCCTTCATCACAAAGACACTGTATTTGTGAAGATACAAACCACAACACACTGTTAAGGTGGTCGCTCCACACTGGGCCCGTCTCCGTACACTTCTGACGCCTGTTTGTGTCGGCTCTTCTCCAGGATCTTCCTGAAGGAGCTGGAGGCGTACACGGACTGTCCCGAGCTAGTGGGACGCTGTTTCCTGGAGAGGGTGGGTGCATCCGATCAACACCGTACCTGGTCCGCCGCTCAGTGATGACAAAATCGATGTTCTACATTAACACATACTACCATATTTACCATGTTTCTAAGCCTAAGTTCAACAGGAGTTTTGAATGATGGTAACGTTCGTTTGAATGGTTTGAATCGATTTTCAGATAGAGATAAGCGTCTGTGGGTTTCAGAAAAGCGCTGTATAAAAAAATAGAATTATTATGATTATTATTCTTACTATTAAATATAGCCCCTACCATGGATGATGATGTCCCTGTCTGTCTCCTCCCTCCTTCCAGATGGGCGACCTGGAGATCTACGAGAAGTATTGCCAGAACAAACCTCGCTCGGAGAGCCTGTGGCGGCAGTGCTCCGACTGTGCCTTTTTCCAGGTGACCTCTCACCCCTGCTCCCTGATACTCTCCCGTCCTGTTTTAAGGCACCTGTTCTCCATAGTGCGTTTAGCCCTCTGAAAACGTTTTACCATGTAAAGGGCACTCTGAAATGAGTACCAAATGAGCGTAATTGGTCCAGTCACATTTCCATTCCAGTTCTGTCTGGACTTACGCAGTTCACTTTAGCTGGTTGTCCTGGTTACCGTTTAGCGCAGGTCCGTTGAGATAAGTCCAGTTCCGCGCTGTGAAAAACCCCCTTTTAAAAAGTGCTCTAGGACGTTTGATGTTCTTAACGCGCTGTTTGTGTGTCGCGTTGAAGGAGTGCCAGAAAAAGCTGGAGCACAAACTGGGCCTGGACTCGTACCTCCTGAAGCCTGTGCAGAGGATCACCAAGTACCAGCTGCTCCTCAAGGTGAGAGCAACACAGTGTCTGGTTATGCGTGTGTGGGAAAGTGTGTGTGTGTGTGTGTGTTCCAGTCTCTCGGTTTTCCAACTTCAATCTGTCAGAGTTTGTTTCTCTCGTCTATCCTGTATGTTGTGTATAAATGTACGTATTGACCTGTATGTTGTCTGCAGGAGATACCAAAGTACAGCAAGGCCTGTGGGGGCACTGTGTCTCTGTTTGTCTATGTTGTCTGTATATATGCAGGCCCATAGGTCACGTTCTGTGTGTGTGTGTGCGTGTCTGTCTGCAGGAGTTGCTGAAGTACAGTAAGGGCTGCGAGGGCTCTGAGGACCTGCAGGAGGCGCTCTCCTCCATCTTGGGCATCCTGAAGGCCGTCAATGACTCCATGCACCTCATCGCCATCACAGGATATGAGGTCAGCCATCCGCACGCGCACGCACACACACACACACACACACACACACACACACACACACACACACTGCTCGGCAAACTCATTCCCTGCCTCTTATGTTGCTACAATACTTGAGACAATAGTCATGGTTTAGTTTCAGTTCTTAGCAGTCGTCTTTGGTTGTTTTGCCAGTATAGTGCTTTTTAATTTACCATCCTAATACCCTCTCAATGATCTACTGGACTGACTGACTGACCCAACCTTGCCTCCTGGACCTCCCCCATACTCTCTCCTCCCCCTCGGTCCTCCCCTCTCCTCTCTCCCCCCGGTCCTCCCCTCTCCTCTTTCCCCCCCGTCCTCCCCCCCCTCTCTCTCCCCCCGGTCCTCGCCCCTCCTCTCCCCCTCCCGCAGGCCAACCTGTCCGACCTGGGCCGCCTGCTGATGCAGGGCTCCTTCAGCGTGTGGACGGAGCACAAGAAGGGCCACGCCAAGGTCAAGGACCTGGCCCGCTTCAAGCCCATGCAGCGGCACCTCTTCCTGCACGAGAAGGCGCTGCTCTTCTGCAAGCGGCGGGAGGAGAACGGTGAGGGCTACGAGAAGGCGCCCTCCTACAGCTTCAAGCACTCGCTCAACGTGAGTGGAGGCCTGGGGAGCCCAGGGAGGGAGGGGGCCCGCGTGGGGAGATAGGGGGCCTGAGAAAATGGATCCCTGTGAAGAGATTTCTATAGGTGGAGGAGGGATTGTTTCCCTAAAGTCATTGGTGTATCGGTCCCAAGGTTATCGTTCATACCAGTAAATTATTGGTATTGTATGTGTTGTATTGTATGTATTCTGTATGCCTTCGAGCTGCAGTCCAAGTAGTCATTGAATTTGATTGAGCGTTTGGTTTGGCCTGCCAATGAGTGATAAAGGGGTGGAGATGGTACTCTTGGGGAACTGTAATTGGCCCAATTGCGTCAGACAAGACCAAGGGATCCTAGAAAATATGAACGGAGGTATTTAAAGCCGGTCACTTCAGCCAGGTCTATAACACCAACATGGCCGTGATAGCAAGCCGTGAAACAAAGCTCCACAGCATAAGGGAACTTCAAAGTCACCCCACCACATCTCTCTCTCTTTCTCTCCACGTCTCTCTCTCCCCTTCTCTCCCCCCAAACCAGATGAGCGCCGTGGGCATCACGGAGAACGCCAAGGGAGACAATAAGAAGTTTGAGATCTGGTGCAACTCCCGGGAGGAGGTGTTCATAGTGCAGGTGTGGTGGTAGCGACCTTTGCAATGTAAAGCACACCACAAATAAAAGGCATGCTTATTATTATTATTAGTCTGAGTCTTTGTGGATTTACACAGATTTGCTTTGATCATTAAAAATGGAAAACGAACACACACACACACACACACACACACTCTGTTTCACATTGCATTGACCGATGTGTCATACACAGCACCACGTTATGAATCGGAACAATGAGACATTGAATATGTATAATAGTGATAATAAGAAAAAGAGGGATGTCATGTGATTGATGATGTTGTTGTTGTTCTGCGTTGTTTTCAAGGCGGCCACCCCCGAAATCAAATCTTCATGGGTGAACGAGATCCGCAAGGTTCTAACGGGCCAGCTGAAAGCATGCAGAGGTACGGGCAGGGTTTTCCCAGAGATTCACACACATATACACACACGGATATGCTAAAAGTGTTTTATTTGTTTCAGAAGCAAGTCAACAGAAGAGCTCTGAACCAGCTTCCCCGAGTCCCACTAGCAATAACGCCTCTATCTCTCTCAGGTTGGTGCCCCCAATCCCGCCCCCCAACCCCCCCCCCCCCCCCCCCCACCCCCCCCCCCCCCCCCCTCACACACACACACACACACACACACACACACACACACACACATACACACACACACACACACACACACCAAACATCTCGTCAGGGGAAGATATGTTGATCTATGGTTTTCTCCTCTCTCATTCCTCCTTCCTTCCCCTCTTCTGTCAGTCCGTTCAGAAGCAGTCAGAAGAACTCCAAGAAGCAGGAGGAGAAAAGGCCGGAGACCACTCCGACCTCTGACCCTAACTCCTCCTCCTGCTCCTCGACACCCAAACAAAAAGGTGAGTGGTGGACAGCGGAAAGACGCTCAAACCCCCATTGGTCCACTCTGTCTGAGCCCAAAGAAGCGTCTGAATCGTTTGGAGTGTCCTCAGTCCCTGTCTCTGAAGCCTCTGAATCCTCGGCTGTCTTTCCGAGCCCTTCTTTAGCTCGACCCCTTTGTATTTTCTAACGCAAGCTGTCTTTCTCTTTTGCCCCCATCCTCTCTCTCTCTCTCTCTCTCTCTCTCTCTCTCTCTCTCTCTCTCTCTTCACACTCTCTCTCTCTCTCTCTCTCTCTCTCTCTCTCTCTCTTTCTCTCTTTTTTTCCCTTTCCTCTGCTGGTCTTTCTGCCCTTTCCTCTTGTCCTCCTTTTTTGTCTCTCTTTGCCGTCCCTCTCTCGCGCCGTTTTTTCCAAAGAGGACACCGTGACCAGCCCCACCACGGACAGGTCCTCCGTGGCTAAAAAGCGCTTTACCTTACAAGGGTTCAGCAACCTGAAGAGTCAGAAAGGTAACGTGCCGGCATAGCCCCCCCCCCCCCCCGCCAGGCCTCTCCCTATGACTGGCAGAGCAGTGCCCCGCGCTGTGGCTCAACGCCATGCCGCTGATCTGACAGGAGATGATATAGACAATGATATGATGATGAATTATATGGTATGAGTGGTTGTCCAGCCAAATGGGTCGCCACCGTTTTGGTCCGTTAGGATGACTGAACCTAACGGCCGCGTTGTCTACAGCCTTGAGTAAACTTGGTGATGTAGTACGCTAGTGTGACCCATTGAAAAAATGACTTGAGACACTTTAGAAGTGAATGCATGCTTTTGTATTTGCAGACTCGATTCTGCCCCGTCGTGTTAAAAGCCTAACACTGCCCTTGGTTGCTAAGTACACGTCAGGTCAGTTGTATCGAGTAGCGCTAGCTGTCCATTCAGCGTGTTAGCGTGCTAGTCTACGGTTGCGTAGTCCATAGAGAATTGTTGTGTTAGTGAAACTGTAAATAGCCAACTTTGCCGTTTGTGTTTTTGTGCCAGTGTTTGTGCAGTACATCTCGAGTCAGAGCAGGCCGTTCCTTTGTGACGTTGTAGTCCCTCTCCCATTCGGTGAGGTCCTCCTACCTCTGCCTTCCTCGCTCCCTGCCTCACATCCTCTTTTCTCGTCTCCTTTTGTCCTGTCCTCCTCCTCCTCCTCCTCCTCTCATCCTCCATCTGGCTGCGTCCAGGCGCTCCTCTCAGCCCCGACCACAAAACCAAACGCCAGTTGATAAAGAGCGACCCAACCCCGTTCGGGTTCAAAGGTATTCTCCACTGGCCCGTAGAAGCAGTGTTTGTCTTGCTGTCCTCGTTGTGTCATCCTCCACAGTCACCATGAGTGCATTCACCTGATCATTAACCTTCCATGTTAGAAGCAGTTAGTAGACAACAAGCAAACTATTGGGTAAGTGTTTATTCATGTGGAAGGATATGATTTTTTTTTTCTGACGCTCATGCCAGCTTTTTGTCTTTCGTCCTTTTTCTTCGCCTGCCATTATGAACACTCTTTCTTAACCGTCTCACTGAATTCTGACTTGCAGACATGACATCATCATTGAGTGCCCGTGGGCGTCACGCCATGTGAATGGCTTTGGAGTGGATGAGGTTGTTATGGTTTGTGTACAGTCTGTGAGGATACCCCCCAATAACCAAAATACACTATACATATAATTATAATCCTAGCCATCAACTGACTGAACGAAAGAGAGAAGATTGAAAAGAATGAACAAACGATCCATGGGTCGATTGATTCACTGATTGATCCGTCGACTGGCTGGCTGTGGCAGGCTGGTTGCGTGACTGACTGACTGACTGGCTGTGTGGCAGGCTGGTTGTGTGACTGACTGACTGACTGTGTGGCAGGCTGGTTGCGTGACTGACTGACTGACTGGCTGTGTGGCAGGCTGGTTGTGTGACTGACTGACTGACTGTGTGGCAGGCTGGTTGCGTGATTGACTGACTGGCTGGCTGTGTGGCAGGCTGGTTGTGAGACTGACTGACTGTGACAGGCTGGTTGTGAGACTGACAGGCTGGCTGTGAGACTGACTGGCTGTGACAGGCTGGTTGTGAGACTGACAGGCTGGTTGTGAGACTGACTGGCTGACAGGCTGGTTGTGAGACTGACTGGCTGGCTGTGACAGGCTGGTTGTAAGACTGACTGACTGACAGGCTGGTTGTGAGACTGACTGACTGTTGTGCCCTCATCAGAACCAGGTCCACACGTGTCTCTGGGCCGGGCCAGGTGGGTCAGCACCTCCAGCCTCTTACAGACCAAGAGGAGAGGTACAGTACCCCCCTCTCTCTCTCTCTCTCTCTCTCTCCGGTCGGGTCCAGTCGGGTCTGGTCGTGTCCGGTCCTAACCGGTTTGGCGTGGTGTGATGTGCCTGACCCAAACTAAATTTTTCTTCTCACTGATTCACTTTTCGAAGTGTATCAGCATAAGAGCTGATTCAGTTGTGGGGAGTTCCTTTTTTGGGGGAATTCCATTCAAAGGACTCCCGAGTCTGCCTCTTGGGATTTAGATCACACTTACGTCTTTGTAACCCCCTTTTGAGTTTGCGGTGTTAATTACTCGCATGGAGCTCTTCCTTTAGACAGTCTCCACTCCTCCTCGCCCCTACCTGCTGTGAGGACAACTGGACAAGCTAGACGATAAGAAGTCCTCTCACATTGGCCTGTTTCTTGGTGTGGTGGGATTTGGAAGGACACGATGGTTTTCTAACTGGTGTATGGTGGTGGTGTGTGGTGGTGTGTGGTGGTGTGTGGTGGTGTGGTGTGTGACCTCATTGACCTTTCCTCCTCTTTGTTATCCCCGCCGCCATCCCGTGCCATCCATCCCTTTCTTTTCTAGAAGGTTCTGTCTGTCTCTTGAATGGAGATTTCATGGACGTACAGTGCGACACACTGAGACTGGCAAACTGGACTCACATACCGTGTCCTATCTGTGACTGTTAAGGGGTCACTTTTAGACGTTGATGTAAACCGTCTTATTCCCAGTCTGACTACGTCAGAGTTATTCAGTGCCATTCAGTAAGCGGTGTTATGCACAGTTTACTTATATATTCAGATCTTTTTCCTAAATACCTATCCAGGGATTGTGACGTTCTGTCAGCCAACCTCATACGTTCTCACGTGTTCAAATTCAACGTGTTCTCTTTGAAACTCAAAGTGTAGATCCAAAGGTTTGCCATGCTCCTCGTGTGACGGCTGTAGTCTGGACCGTGACGCTGCCTCTCACACCTCTCACACCTCTCGTCCCCCCTCCCCCCGCCAGGATGGAACAAGGCCTCCCTCTCCGTGGACGCCTCCGAGGAACTCGACGGGTACTCCAGCGGCGAGGAGCCCTTGAACTCTGACCCCGAGGACGAGACGGTGCGGAAGCTGGTGAGCTAGATGAGGCGTTGCTGGACTGGACGTGTATATTTCCTGTCTCTGCTGCGTTGTCCATTGTTAGCTGATTAAATGTGTTCATGACTCTGTGCTGATGATGTTTTGTCTAATTTAGACAAATGTAACATAGTTGGATTATTCCAGAATGGATATTATAACACTGTATCCTGTGTATTTTGGAAAAAAAAGTCCAGTTACAGCAGTTCTACTGATCTGTAGTCCCTGGTTCTCAATATCCCAATACAATAATCATACAACCATGTTAATATATCTATTTTAAATAACAGTAATATTACCATGTAATATTGTCTTTGGAGTATTAAAAGGTATCCAGAGTATTTTAAAACCCCTTGCATAACCTCTGACCCCTGCCCTGGTAAACACAGGCCCCTGGTAAATACACGGTGGTGGCTGACTATGAGAAGACTGGTCCCCAGGAGCTTTCTGTGAAGAGTGGCGACGTGGTGCAGCTCATCAAGGAAGGAGAGGACGGACAGTGGTAAACCCCCTGGCTCTATACACTCCAGCAGAGCAACCATCAATAGCATAGCATAGCATAGCATAGCAAAGAGGAATAGCGAAGCATAAAGGAATAGCATAGCATAGAGGAATAGCATAGGCATAGCAAGGACTAGTGTAGCATAGCATAAAGGAATAGCATATCAAGGAATAGCATAGCATAGCAAGTAATAGCATAGCATAATGACATAAAGACAGACATTGGTAAATATCCTGTGTTGATACGCACTTAGTGCTAAGACAACAGTGGTGAACGGAGTAGAATCAACACCATGGGACATTGCCCAGCTCATAAAGGAAAGAGGTGTCGGGAAGAGTCGGGCTCCTGTTCCCGTACACGCCATCAAAACAATGATGACTGGAACAGAAGATAACGATCATGCAAAGACAGGGAGTTACTAACGTCCTAGTTCTGTCCTACGTAGAGTTAATAAGGAAGTGTTACACATCACTATGATTATATAACTTCTTTATATTGATACCAGAAGATGCCGCAATGTTATCTGTTTCACAACAAGTCATAATCTTTAGATAATATTTGTGATCACTGATTGCATGAAGTATTCATAATTGAATGCCTGTTATATAGCATCGTAGGCAACTAAAGTGTTTGGGGAAATTTTTTTTTTGGTTGGCCAGAGATAATTTTAAAATAGAAATGATGACCAGTAATGTGTCCACCTTAGAGTTTATGTCTTTGTGTGTTTGTCGTCCCCCCCCCCCCCCCCCCCCCCCCCCCCCAAGGTTTGTGAAGAACCTGCGGAGCAGCAAGGAGGGCTGGGTGGCGGCGGCCAACCTCCTCACACTCATCTCAGAGTCCAAGTCTTCCCAGTCCCTCAGTAGCTCAGGTAATATCCCGCTCTCATTCTCAAATTTTTTTTTTATCTTTCTCTATTTCTTGCTCTTTATAAAATACTTTTGGCTTTGTTTTCCTATAATTTTTTTTGCTTTGCACTGCACCATCTTTTTTTTCTGATCATTATATTCACACATTTAATTACAAACTATGTTGGCACTTGGTAGTATTATCATTCATTCGACTAGACTTTCCTTTGTTTGATGAACGTCATGGAGTGGTGTTCCTTTCTCCCTGCAGAGGGCAGTGTCTCGGGAAACCTCAGCACCTCCTCCAGCTGCAGCGAAACCTATACAAGCTTCTCTGACATCAAACCATGAAAGCCCCTCCCTCTCTTAGCTCTGCAAGGCTAAGGTCACACCGCCATCCAGTGGTCAACTGTTTGAATGACACCCTGCACTATCTCTTTCCCCCCCCCCCCCAGCCACACACACGTTAACACAGAGACACCTCGGAATGTAGCGCAAAGCCGCCTGCGAGGCAGCTCGCCAGCGTGTCAAGTGTGTAGAAAGGGCGACAGAACAACTCCCAGGAGCCAGGTGTGTGTGTGTGTGTGTGTGTGTGTGTGTGTGTGTGTGTGTGTGTGTCTTCTGCATGGCTGTCCTATAGTATGTGCTGTATGTCCTGAGGGCCTGAGGGGGAAGGGCTTTTACCAATGCCCTAGCCCCTTCCACACCTGAACGATAGTCACAGGTGGACACGCCCAGCGCAGCACTCACCTGGCCAGTCCTGCACCACGGGGAACAAAAGCCGGCATTGTAACCCGGCCCCATTCCCCTTCTCCTCCTGCTCCTCCTCCTCCTCCTCCTCCTCCCCCCTTTCCTTCTCTCCTGTTGTAACCGTGTGACAATGATAAGGAGGGAGAAGCGCTCTGTACACAGCGTCACACCCTAAGCCCAGCACAAACAAACCTTTTCTTTACCAACTCGTGGAACACGCTCCGTGGCCCAGTCCTCTCTAAACTGCTTTATGTGTCCCCAGCACCTGTAACTCCGCCGCGCATGTTTGAAATATAAAACATTAAAAACAACGATTTATGGGAGTTCCGATTTGATAAGGGGCATCGCATTGTCATCGCTTTTCCGTTCCGTCATGATGCATGTGTTTCCCTAGATAAAAATTTGAAAAATCGATTTCCTGTTTTGACCCAAATCTGTGTCACTGGTAGGAATGTCATTGTTCTGCAACTATAGGGACTGCCATCGATCAGCTGGCTCTGGTCAGAAGCTATCCCAGTAACGTTCCATTTCTGAACCTCTGTGCCATGGTAGGCCAACTAGGATTTGTGGCTCACCTCCCCTGCCAGGTTACCAAGCTGTGGTTGAAAAGAAAGCCTACAGCTTGTGGGTCTTAGGGAACCTAAAAGCGAAAAGAGCACTCTGAAAACGTCCTTTTAAAGGAAGCAGATCACCGTTGCATTTCTATTGGTGTGATTGTTGAACATAGTTTCATCGAGGACACCTGTTCCTTGTATGAGAAGACCTGACGATATTGACCACTGAACAATGATTTTGGAAGTTGTCTGGAAGTCCGGTTCGAGCGCGCGCGCGCACACACACACACAGACACACAGACACACACACATTTATGGTTACGCCACCTGAGAGGACTTTTCTCAAAAAGCCCTGGTAATGTCTTTGTGTGTTGACTCGGCAATTAAGAGAGTACGACAGGTTCACAACATTATGTCCATCGTCTAGATTAACTTATTAAAGAAAACGGACATTTGTATAGATTTGAACCCTATACGTTACCTATCGTTCAATATATGTATGTTGCATATTCTGATAATTGCCGTTATCGCTGTCTATACTGTGTGTATGTCAATGAGATTGGCTATTTGTAGCATGCTCCCCTGACCCACTCTATTAAACAAGTCCCACACGTGGAAGGCAAATATTTTCCATTTATTTTGATGGTTGGTTTACCACACAATCTGTTTTTGTGAAGCGGGCGGGTATATAGATCTCACACAATAAAGATTTAAAACTATTGTATTTTTGACGTGCACCCAGTGAGGTGAAATGGTTGTATTTCTGTGTTTATATTATGCAGCACATTGCAGCAGTGGTTTTATTTTCCTATTTTAACAAGAACTGATATACAGATGTTTTAAAGATATGAGTACATATCTGTGTATATGTGTAAATATGTATTTCTGATGTGTATATGAAATTATTACAGCTTGAATAAAGTCTGAATTTGACATTATGTATTGTGTTTCTTTTTGAATTTTTTATCTCACAATTAGCTACCATCATATTTTATATTTTTGAGACAATTTATCAACAATAAGGGTTATAGTAACCAATACATAACTAAAAATTGGGTTACAGTGTAGAAAAAATGGGTTAATATTTTGGGGAAATAAATATTTGCATTGTGTAGAGCCTAATATCATATAATTATTGTATAATCATGTAATATATTTCAAAATATAATTCATTTATAATCATGTCATTTAATTAAAGATTTTTTTTAAACCAAAACGTCTGCTACAACAATTAAAACAAAAGCATTCAATTGGTTTAACTAATCATGCATAGAAAAATAGTGACGGTATTGTGAAAATTTGTTTCAATAGAAATAAATTCTTGCATTTGGAAAATCTGAATTTGTACCGAAATATTTATTCGTTTGAAACAAAAAAGATACCATTAGAATTGAAGATACTTTGTACGCTTTGTCCCGGAAGTAGGCTATGTTTTCATTTCGTCACGAAGAAATATCCAATGAGCTTGACCATCTGTAAGGTTGAGCCACGAGCTTGAGTCACAGATTCGGAACTCGATTCCAACCAAATGGAATTCTGCACTGCCTTCTTAAAAGATTTCACACATTTTAATTCGCACATACACACATTCCTCTGACGTTTTGCTCAGCAAGCACAGCCCTGGCGTGACCAGAAAAAGCTGGTCGGGTACAGTTGTGAATCGGGACAGCCAGCGTTCAAGATACCCGAGATTAAGCTATAAAACATTTTTGCACAGTAAGTATTTGTCGTATCTACTGAAATGTTGAGAGCTAGGCCAACAGCACGGTTTTTATGTTGGGATTGTACTCGTTTCAAACTTCAATCGATTTGACAAATTCTAATCACTACAACGTAGCCATTTAATTTGTGTTTGTTTTCATAGCCATTGTTTTATGCCACAAAAGGGCGAAACAGAGAGTCCCAGCCATAGATTATGATCGTCATGTGAGCTCTGTCAAATGAAGTTAAAAAACCAGACGGGTGTAGTCTGCAGAATCTCAGTCGCTGGGATTGTTTATATCCGCGGGTATATATTGATTCACTTTGACTGCGTTAGTCTACAAGGATTTCATCCGGGAAACGCCATTATTTTGAAACGGTTATGTGGATTTCCAATGTTTAACCCTGCCAGAACGGCATTCTAATGTGGTTCTTTCGTGGAAGAACAATGTGGGGACTTTTGGGGTATTGTATTGTTTTGCTTCCGTGCGTTGGAAAAGCGAACGCTAATTTAAAGACATTGCTTATAGGCTACCGCTAGGGTAGGCCAGGCCTTTCGCCTGATTGGACAGCTGTCAGTGCACTCCTCGATGCATTTACAGACGATACCAGTTTTTTCTTACAAATGCCATTTATGCAGCAAAATGTAACATCATTATTGACCTTGACTATACAATGTAATAACTTTGTATTAATTTGAGATTTCAACATTTTTGTGAATGGTTATAAGCAGGCGTGCACTATCGGCTGTTCTCATGCGAGTATACTTTTAAATTGGCCTGTTACTCTAGTATAGATTAATACCAACGTATTCCGTTTGCCTTAGAAAGAGCCAGTAAGAGGAATATAACCCACACAGTAAGCCAACTCGAGAATCGGAAGCAGAAGTTACATGATAGTTGCAGGACGACTCCTTTCCTGGCCAATAAGAATAACAGAGGCCTTAGGAGTTCTGTTAAACATTTCCTTCATTATGTGCACTCTACTTTGGGCCAGCATACTGGAACCTCTATTGGGTCTGGGTGTGCTGTAATGTAGTCTCTCCTCAGCAGGGGGCTTGTGTTTGTTTTCTTTCCTGTGGCCTTGTGGGGGGGCTTGTCGCTGTCTCTGCCGATAGAGATCAGGGGGGACGTGGGAGTCCTTGTCAAGGGCGAGACCTCCTCGTGTCTCTCTCTCACACTCTCTCTCACTCTCTCTCTCTCTCTGAGAGGACTGCTGCTCATGATTTATGAATGGATTCCCCACACAGTGTGTCGGTCTCAGCCGCAAGGTCCACACTCCCTCAGATCATAGTCGTAGATGTAGCAGTAAAAGCATAACAATGTCTCGTTCATAGGCCCGGGGTTGAACAACAGACACTGTTCAGTGAGAAAGTGTGTTGACTCGTGCCACGATGTGAAGATAATGTGGTGTCCGATATCGGCCTAGGCCAAGCTGTGGAAAGGTTGGATTGCGTTTCTGTTTGGGACTTTGTGTGTTGCACAAGCACGTTTATGTGACGTTTTGCCGCTAAGGTCATGGTCATAGATAAACCTGCCAAAATCCGCTTGTATGGAAAATAGGGCTCGCACCCTAGCCAAAAGTACGGGAAGCTAGGCGAGAAACAGGTCGGACCAGGGAACAGGTTCCTCGTTTTGGCAGATATATTTTGCATTGAGAACAGCATTCTCTGACAGCTACGGAGAGGAGACTCAAGAAATTGGTCAGCGTGCCGTGAATGGAGTCGACTCCCCCCCCCCCCCCCCTGCTCCACCGGTTTACCTGGGGCCTTTTCTCCCTTCAGCTCAGGGGGAAGGCCAGCCGTGTTCGAGCCCCAGCAGTCGCCGTAGTCGAGGTGCTTTCACAGATCCACCCCGAGACCTCACAAGTCCTTGGTGTCTCCCTTGAGTAGGACCAGGATCAACGGTAGTGGTTTGGGTTCATGGGTTGGGGAAACCCGGGGTTTGGAGGCCTGCCTGTTAGCTAGCATGGGAGCCTAGCATGGCATCCTCATCATCGTCATCGTCACAGTAAATAGCACCCGCGCGGAGGTGGGCTAAGTTAGGATGTTGTAAACCGAAAGACGTTTGGGGCTTTGTTTATTCGTACTTCCTGGTGTGTTTGTTTTATCATACTTCCTGGTGTGGAGGCATGTCTGAATCCGGCTAAACCCTGGACCACATCTAGCTGCTTCTTATTAAACTCGCATTAAAGACCCCTTGCTAATCGACAAAGCCTTCCGGGTCATGCGGCTACACTAGGGCGCGCTGGGTCGTGGTACCGTGCCATTCCGGACAGGAGGGCCACTTGGGCCAGCAGTTGGTCCTGCAGGCCGTGGATACAATGTTGTGGAGGAAATGGCGATAATAGGTAGTCGCCAACGACTTGTAGACATGGACATAGAGAGTGGACAGTCTGTCCATGCTCTACTTCAGTAGGCTTGATTGGATGGAAGCGTATACGTCGTTATGGTCGCTACAATCATAGCGGTCGCCACGATCAAAGATTAGCCTATATAATAATAATAATTGTAAGGTCACGCAAGTCCTTCAGCATGGAAAATAGGGGCTTGACTTCCTCTGACCAGGTGGGTGATTTTTGGGTCGTAATGCCTAACTGGGGGTTTCAACGTGAACAGTGGCTTTAAAGCAGCGTGAAGGTGAGGGACAAAGGGAGGGAGGGAGGCTAATTCCCTTGCGCTCCCAGCTAAGGATTAGCGGTCACAAGTTCTCCCCCCTCTTCCGGGGCGCTGAGCCCTCGGGGGAGTTAGAGGGGGGCCTTCCACGCCGAGGCATGCAGTGGTGCTCGGAGGTCGGCCCCGTCACGTTAGAAACGGCCGCCATGTTGACACCCAACATTCCACGGCGCTCCGATGTGAGCCAAAGGTGGGGTCTCGGTTTGTCAGGGGGGTGCTACACGTAGGCGACCGAACCGTGAGGCCCCCCTCCTCCCCTCCTACAGTGTAAAACGCTGTCAGTGGAGAAATACGCAATATCCAATGCATTCGATCATTATGGTTCATTCTTTAATTGGCTACATTAATCCCAATTGGGAAAAGTAGGGCCTGGGTCATGCCACTGTACTTACGGCAGACTGCTGCTGACTGAAGTTTTGGATTTGACTGAGAGGATTTTTTTGTTTGTTTTGAATGAGGAACACCACACACACCTGACCTGCGCGAGTCGTGAATCGGCAGCCTTTTTTTTTTTTTTTTGCCCGCGTTGCCATGCCAACGGGGTCTGTAACGCAGCGATGTGTGCAGCGCGGCTGCGGTGACTCAGGAGATTGCGGCTGCTGTGAATCACCGTCCGGGAAGCAGGAAGGGGACCTGCCTCTAGAACAGATCCGCAGCCGTCGGGACGGGTGTCACGGCTCTACCACGTGGCCCATCCGTCCCTGTGGAATCTGCAGACGCAGGGGTTACACGTCTGGGAACCGCACAGGAACCAGCCTGTTTTTTTAAGTTCTGCGGGTCTAAGGGAGATAGACAGGTGGATAAGAAGATGTGCTGTGGGCTTCACAATGCTGCCGTGTGGGTTATTTCTTACTGCAGGGGGGTATGATGTTCAAATATGCATGACGCCATCTTTTTCTCTCAGCTCTGGAGATAGTCCGATGAAACTACAGGGTGGGAAGTAACACCTCTTCATGTGGAACTGCTGTCCTTCGATAGGTTATTGTATGTCCAGTGAAGGGACAGACGGCCATTTGTCCCGTGGGTCTGATTCTTTGTGGCCGAGACCGTTGTTTACCCTGTGTGTGTGTGTGTGTGTGTGTGTGTGTGTGTGTGTGTGGTCTCAGGTGAATTCGGAGGTGAGGCCCACGGTGCGACCATGCCGCTGTTCGGGAAATCCCACAAGAGTCCGGTGGACATCGTCAGGACGCTGAAGGAGAACATGGCCATCCTCGTGAAACAGGACAAGAAGACGGAGAAGGTACAGCCCCACACACACACACACACACACACACACACACACACACACACACACACCCTCATACGCCGTGCGGCCACGTTCCATGGCCGGTGGAGGAGGGTCGTTTTGGAACATGTTGCTTTGAGGAACGGAGACACATTTTTGTCTCCCAGACGTTAGAAAGAGCTCCCGACAAAGTGGGAGGGTTTTTGAAGAAAAGACCAAACGTTCTGACTGCAAACCGGGAACGTCCGGAGCTAACTTGGCGTGCGGATGGACACCGGAAATGGAAGCGACAAGTGGCGATCGTTAGCTCCACATTTGTCATCAGATGTGTGTGTGTGTGTGTGTGTGTGTCCTCCCCATCTGTGCGTGTGTGCGTGTGTGTGCGTGCTCGCCTTTCGGCTGTCTTGCCTCGTCCAGTTCCTCCTTCCCTGGCAGGGGGCTGTGAAAGTAGCACCGGCCGACCGCCCCTCCTCTGACACCCGGCTGTAAAGGCAGCCTCTGTGGAGCCGCCTCGCCTCGCCGCGGCCTGGGGGCCATGCCCTCGCTAGTGCGTGCCAGGCCCGGACCGCACCGGCTAGCCCTGGGCTTACCCCCTTCACCTGCGCCAGTCCTGAGAAAAAGGTGTAGTCCTACCCAGAGCTACCGTAGCCACCGCTACAGCCACCGCCCCTCGGCCCCGTCCGCTCCTCAGCCTGCAGGCCTAACCCGTCCGCCCGCTGCAGCCTCAGCCGTCCTCCCTTACCCAGAGGGAGCCTTTCAGCCCACGCATGTCGAGGTTCCAGAGAGACCTTCAGGCAGGGACACTTCCACTCAATGGAGAGGGGTCGGGGGACTCGGGACGGGGATAGCCCCCTAACGTGGCCCCGTTCCGTAAGGAGGGTTTGACATGAAGAGGTCCAATTAAGCTCCCCCTAGTGGTTAGGTGAAGCGATAACATGATCGGTGTGCGGAGCTGAAATGGTTCCGAAATTTGCATTGATTCGTGCGTGCGTGCGTGCGTGTGTGTGTGTGTGTGTGTGTGTGTGTGTGTGTGTGTGTCCCTGCCTCCCCTGCCAGGCGTCGGAGGAGGTGTCCAAGTGTCTGGTGGCCATGAAGGAAATCCTGTACGGCACCAACGAGAAGGAGCCCCACACGGAGACGGTGGCCCAGCTGGCCCAGGAGCTCTACAACAGCGGGCTGCTCCTCTCCCTGGTGGAGAACCTGCAGGTCATCGACTTCGAGGTGCGGCTCCAGGGGATAGAAACCAAACATGTTAATGTCATGTGTAACTCGCTGTGTTAGAGCATGTTTTGTATTTTTTATGTAGTGTAACGTTTTGTATTATCGAAACACTTTTATATAGGGTGTTTTGCTTTTCTTTTACTGAAAGCGCTTTTTTTTTATTAACAAAATCCAGTGGCATTATGAATAATAATGTTCTCAAGGATCTGTCCCGGAGGTATTTGTTCCATCTTGTGCTTCGGGGCGTTTCATTGTGGACGTGTGTGCAGGGCAAGAAGGACGTGTGCCAGATCTTCAACAACATCCTGCGGAGGCAGATCGGGACGCGCAGCCCCACCGTGGAGTACTTCTGCTCCCACCAGGAGGTGCTGTCCATCCTGCAGAAGGGGTGAGGCTGCGGCGTGCGCGCACACACACACACACACACACACACGAAGATAAATACTCTTATCATTTATTTGTATATATTCTGTAATTAAATTGTTTGTTACAGTTTAAACCTGTCACTCTAACGGTGTGTGTGTGCGTGCGTAGGTACGAGACCCCCCAGGTGGCGCTGAACTGCGGCATCATGCTGAGGGAGTGCATCCGCCACGAGCCCCTGGCCAAGGTGGTGCTCCACTCGGAGCACTTCTACGACTTCTTCAGCTACGTGGAGATGTCCACCTTCGACATCGCCTCCGACGCCTTCGCCACCTTCAAGGTCAGCGGGGCCCCCGGGGGGGGGAGAGAAGCTCGTCGGGGGGAGTTTGAGCGTTTCAACGGCGTGGGACTACGATTCCAATTCTCGTCTGAAACCGCCTCAAGCCCTTCAACCCCTGTGTTTCTTTTTTTTTTTCTCTGTTCCACAGGACCTTCTGACAAGACACAAAGTGCTGGTGGCCGAATTTCTAGAACAGAACTACGACTCGGTAAGTGGAGCCTACGGAATCCGGTTCTTTTCATGAAAGATTCAAAGGAGCCTTTTCAAACTGCAACTTGGAGTCGTGTTTGTTTGTTTGTTTGTTTGTTTGTTTGTTTGTTTATTCTCTGCACCCGCTGATGAAATAGCTAAATAATGTCTACTGACTTTGAGAAGTGTGAACGGTTAGAGAGTTTAGGTCTGCCCTGAGGGATTCAATGCGCTTAGCGAGGCACCACTGGAGAGTGTCTGTAAACACGGGCTCTCTAGTGCGAATCCACCGTTTTCTATTGGTAGCGGAGCGATGCTGGGATTGTCGAGGGAGAAACCTCAGATTTACACACGCACCCCGTTACATTTGGGTGGAAGTTCAGCAAATAGCTTTTTCTCTTGTCCTTGCAGATCTTTGAGAACTACGAGAAGCTCCTGCACTCCGAGAACTACGTGACCAAGAGGCAGTCGCTAAAGGTTGTGCATCGTTTCACGCGGATCATTTGTTTACCGTGCGTTCTGAAGCATTCCTAGAAGGCTGATTGGCAAATCTATAATTTGTCTGTTTGTTTGTGTTTCTTTCTGTCTGCCTGCCAACCTTCCTCTGTGTCTGTCTGTCTGTCTGTCTGTCTCTCTCTCTGTCTATTCTGACAATGTGTGTGTGTGTGTGTGTGTGTGTGTGTCTCAGCTACTGGGCGAGCTGCTGCTAGACCGGCACAACTTCACGGTGATGACGCGCTACATCAGCAAGCCGGAGAACCTGAAGCTCATGATGAACCTGCTGCGGGACAAGAGCCCCAACATCCAGTTTGAGGCCTTCCACGTCTTCAAGGTGCCTTCCCCTCTGCGCCACACCGACGCCGCCTGACCGCAGCGACCGCCCCTGGCTTTAGCGTAGCTCTCCTTTATGACCGCGTACGACCCTCGTTATCGAGTCCCGTTTCCAATGTCACAGGCGAGGGAGTGTATGAAAAGGCAGGATGAAATGAAAGAACAAAGGGCGTTTTGGTTTTTAGTCCTGATTTCGGCTCTCGTTTCCTTCAATGGGTCTTGGGGTTCCAGTTATCTAATTGACACCCGGAAGGGTTTATTAGTGTAGCATGGCCTATTGGACTGATGTTGTTGTTGTAAATGTTGTATGTTCTTCCAGGTGTTTGTGGCGAATCCCAACAAGACGCAGCCGATCGTGGACATCCTCCTAAAGAACCAGACCAAACTCATCGACTTCCTTAGCAACTTCCAGAAAGACCGCTCGGACGACGAGCAGTTCAACGACGAGAAGACCTATTTAATCAAACAGATCCGCGATCTGAAGAAACCCGCCTCCTAGGCCCCCCTCTTACCTTAAAACTGTAACTTTTTATTGATAGATTAAAAAAACAAAAAACACACAAAAAAACACTAACAATAACGGTTATTCTATTTAAAAAAAAAAAAAACAATCGTAGACATTATTTGTCTTTTTTTCCCGTTTCTTTACACTTTCAAAGAGTAGTTCTCAATCTCTGCTGTTTTTTGTTTGTTTTCCTTTTTACATTAAACTTTTTTTTTCTTTTTGTGTCATTAGCGTGTAGTGCCACAACAGGAGCTTTGAAGCACATGATTCGCTCCCTTTTGTGAACCAATATAAAGACACCAGGCAGGGCCAGTGGCAGATGGATACCGCGGGTCCTTATTCTGTAGTTTTTTTATTTTTTTTATTCATTGCCGTTTGTAGGCGCTAGCGTAGGTTCTTGTTCACTAGTGGTGGCACATTCCTAATGTTGAGGTGTTGGAATTGAATACAAATTAAGGAATTTCCGTTGCTTCTTTATCTGCTGATTCAATACATGTATTACTAGTCATGTTCTAGAAATATCTAACAACATTAATGATTGTATGCCTCAATGTGTGTACTTTTTTGGGACTGTTAAGGCAATTTAAGTAGCAGGGTTGCATCGACTCCATTTTTGGTCGAAGAGTTGTTGGTCCTGTTTGAATTTGTGGTTAACTCTTCATTCTTCAAAAAATAATTATGGTATAATATTAATTATAGTATAATAATAATTATAGTATCTGCTTTCATACCCCACCCACCGTCGCTATGATTCGAAACACAAGGAATGAAACAACTTGTTTTATTTCATAGTATACAGAAGCAAGTTACATTGATCATTGGCTGTCAGTGAGGTGGATGATGGCATTAAATCTCACAGAAATTGCTGTGATCTGTTTGATCCAATTCATACGTATCCTCTTTTTGATCAGGGCTTAGGATTCTCATGTCTTTTATGTGTGCTGGTTTGAACCCTGATTTGAGTGCCATTGCAGGTGATGAATGAAAGCACAGAGGTACTTTTGGAAGAACTCCTCAAATTAAGGAGGGTCAAGGATGCGGGGAGGGTTATTTATCAATGCATATCAATATTTTAGTAAGTTCTTTGGCTTTTTCATCATTTTGGTAGAGACAAGGCGCAGAGTAGTGGGATGTTGTGGAAACACATCAACCGTTTGGGACGAACATCCGGAGGTGCCTTTTAGTTTGTGCGTTTTCCCTTAATCACAATCTTTTGTATTTTCCGATATATTAATAGGGGGAGCTTAATTATTATTGTTTTGAAAAATATGGTCTGATTGAACATATTTGTTTCGATTAAGCAATGAACCTCTAACTCACTATATTTGAGTTAAGCTGTCGAAGACATCTTTTACTCTTGAAACTGTTTTTTTTTTGTTGCAGTTCCTTTATTGCATCTAACCAGGACTAGTTTGAGGCCAAATTAATTGTTTGGAGAAGTCACCGCCAACAAGACATGTGGCACTATCTTGCTGTGAAAAAAAAAAGAGTATAGGGACCATGAGGAGGTAAAAACAACACAAACCTTTTGACCGTTCCATTTCCAATGTTACTGGTTAAAATAATGTTCACACCTAAATAATAAAAGTCAATAAAGCTATTTGTTGTAATAGCACATACTTTCAAAAGACAGTACATTTAAATGTTATCATTAGGATTTTGGTTAAAATATAAGCCATTTCAGATGACATTAACTTGAACAGTATTATGGGCCTGGTTTCAATTTAATAACAAGAAGCATATAAAAAATAAAACTTCCCAAACACATGCCATGGAAATGGCAGTACAACCTATTTCAATTAGGAATCTGTTTCAAAGTAAAATTACTCTTTCGTAACAATAAAATATTTTTGTCAAAATCTTCCATGCAGTTTCATTTGAAAACAAGATGTGTGTATATTTTAACATCCAAGTTATTGTTCCAACTTCACCAATAAAGGATGTAAATGCATACATTGTTGTGTATTCTGTAAAAATGCAGTTGCTTTTTGTCATTTGTAGATGTATAAACAAATACAAAACTAAGTTATCTACTTGACGACACAAATTTTATGAACCCCATATCAGAATTAGGCATTAACAAGATTACTGTATATGAAAAATCAAACACTTTGATGTCCTGATCATTATGAAGTCTAACGGTTTGTTCAGCTTTTTGACCATAGATCAAGCAAAGCTAATGGCACTGGTGTGCCAAATTTGACACTTATTTAGAAATTTGGTTGTTTGAAATTAGAACAAAAGGTTGTATAACACTACAAAAATAAAACAATACCTAGATCCTTTAGTGGCAAAGTGGTTTTCAACATACTTAGCCTACTTGAAAACTCTGAAAGTCTGACTCGAAACAAAGAATGTGGGCTACACTTTTTGCTCAGTGGTTTAGTGACATTGACATTTGCACAAACATGCTCCATATTCCGTTAACACAAGCAAATGATTTATAACCAAATGTAAAAATATATATAACCACATATCACGCGTACTATTCAAAATGGCTATTTAATTTTAAATGATTCAATGATTGTAGTCTTCAAGAAGACAAGCAGATTATTTTACGCCGTCCAGTGATATATATTATATTTCTATATTTCTCATATTTCCGCGAGGCGTTATCATAGTGCAATTGGAACAAGTACCAAGCCGTTTTGGTTGGGAACACATCGTCAGGGAGAACTGTCTATGCGAACAAACTTTTCAAACAATTCGTCGATGAATGTCCAAGTGGCACGCATCCTCAGGGATGCACTCGACACTCGACACTCAACCCACCGCCTAAAGGCATTCAGACCAAGAGCTACAATCTCAGTCAATCATCCCATCGAGACCCTCGCACACTTATATCAACGAAGGTAAAAACAGTTGAAAATAAAAAACACAGTCCAACTTTAAAAGAAACATCAACAACCTGTAAAAAAATTATACTCTACATATATTATGTAGCCTAATTTTGACTGCCTGGCTTAGCCTTTTTGATAGAGAACCTCTTAACACTATAACGACACAAGTCGATGGCCATAAACACGCACCATTTCCTTGCACGCCTGCATCCTATCTTTCATAAGACATCCATCCCCCTCCCTCCCCCAGTCACTCCCAGAAGTATTCAGACACCCATTAGATTAGTGGGGTGCTACCAAAAGTTCAGCAGACTGCGGAGGGGTCTTGCAGGGGTTCAGGACAAGGCCTTTTAATGCGCCGTTTCGCCCCCTCATCCTCCTCCTCCTCCTCCTCCTCCTCCTCGTCTTCTTCGGCCTGTCGGCCATGTTTACTGCTGCCATCTGAAAAACAACAAACCTTTAGGACAGACGGGGGCAACTGTTACAGGAGTCAAGGAGCTTCATTATCTCTGAGCATGTCTGAAGAAGCTCGAGGTTCAACCAGACTGACCTTTACCATTGTTGTCTACCTTTTAGGTGAAGCTATAAAGCGCATATCCTATTGAACTGGGTGGGTGAGATTTGTATCCCTGGCTTCAGCTACAGAATACTCAGATGTAAACCAAATATCCACTCTTTTGTACACACAATCCCATAGAGTACATCTAGGGAAGAGCTACGTCTGGATGATCATGGTTAAACACTTATCTTCTTAGACAACGTCTTATATGCAAGCAGAGGTGACTATGGCCCCGATCACACAGGACGCGTTTTGCAGCTTCAAAAACGCGAGGCGCGCTGCACTGCTCTTTTTGATGCAAAAAAAAAAGCAGTTCAACGCGTTTTTTTTATATCGTTGCTAGGTAACCACTGAATCAGCTGTCAGTTTAACAGCGAACACGAAAGTCATTTGCCGTTTGTAAACACAGCTTTTTGCCTGCAAACATAAGCATTTGAAGAAAAAAAATGGACCGACGGAGGGTACTTGCTCCCAATTCATCCGATTGGACAATGGGAAAAAACCGCAAATGACGTCGGGCGCTTTTCTGCCTTGAGTTGAGGTTTTTTCAACTTGAGGCGTTCAGAGCGCTCCTGCAAAAAAGCGAGGCGCAGCGGGCGCATAAAAAGCGAGGCGCACAGCGCGCACAAGCAGCGCTCAAAACGCTTACTGCCTATATAAAACAATTGGAAAAAGACGCCTCCCACTGCAAAAAACGCGTCCTGTGTGATCGGGGCCTAAGTGTGTTTATTTGATTCCCAAGACAAGTAGCAACATCACCATGGAAACATACTTGGGACATGCTGTACGTGGCCATGCTGCTCTCCATCAGGACTCCTCTGCCACTGTAACCAATCAAACAGAGACAAGCATGAGCGACACACCCGTTACTTTACCAAGCGCCACTCCAACACCCACCGTATGTTTAAGTTACACGCTTAGATCAGGCCATCGTAATCAAAATTAACGCAGACACACGAAAAAGAAAAAAAAACAAGCCGTTAGAAAGGTTCAAAACGTATAAAACCGATCGCGATCAATCCTGTGAGAGGCCGTTGTCGAGAAGCGCGTCTCTCAGAGAGCAGCGCAGCGAGGGAGCCTCGACGCGACTCACGATGTGTTTGTGCACGTGCCGCAGACCGCCGAAGCGGAGGTAGGAGATGTCGCCTTTGTCCTTGCCGCTGTCCAGGTCGGTGGTGTAGACGTGGCGGACGCCCGCCCCGCTGATCAGGGGCACGCACTCGTCGCACGGACACTTGGTCACAAACAGCATGGTGCTCTCCTCCTCTTTGATCTCGGCATTCCTACACACACACACACCAAACGTCGTCATCGGCGTCATCATCATAATAAAAATACATTTTATTACAAAGTCGCTTTACATGGTAATCATCATCATCATCATCATAATCATCATCATCCATCTACAAGTCCAGTCTGCATTATATTCTCCTACAGGGTAAGGGTGAACTCTGAAATAGATATCTATTATCATGCCTCACTTCACATACAAAAAGTGTTCCCCTCTTGTTAGACCCCCTGGTTATTACGCGTAACCACAAGCACCGCGGGCCTCACCTGAAGGTCAGCGCGTTCTGCTCGGCGTGGACGATGTATCTGTACTTGCGTCTCGGGCGGTCCTGCTGCTTGTTGTCCATCTGGGGGTACTCGGCGTACTCGGAGCCCGCTGGGTAGGCGTTGTACCCACAGCCCACCAGGTACAGCCTCCCCGTGCCGTCACAGCGCCCCTGTATCACCACAGGACAAAGGGGGAATTACAATTAATACAAATAAAAACGATCACTGTAGATTCGGTGTGAAAATAGTTTTGAAACAAATGAATGCAGGCAGCCCATATTTACATACATAGGTGTGTGGTAACACCTTAAAATATATTTACAAAAAACAGGAGGAAAACATTTGTTTTCTTTGCTAAGACAGAAAGATAGAAACAATATTGTACGTTGCATTGTATCAGATCTGACTTAAGGGTAATACACAGTACAATTCATAGTCTTAAGTTGTTATACTCACAGATTTCCCCTGGGCCCATATTACAGCACCAACGCCCAACTTTGGGTCCTCTACACAAAGAGAGAGGCAGAGAGCCACACGCACGTCAAGACATTTCCAGCACAAGGCCATGTCTAGACATATGTTCCCTCTATGGTATTTTTTTAAACATTTCGACAGGTTGGACCAGCATTGGTCCACTTAAGTCTAGTTATTACCTTGCAGTGCTGCAGTTCTGCACTTTTGGGAATGCCTTCGAAGCATACACCCTTTAAAAGCCTATGTTCTACCCCAGGCAAAACCCCACTTAAAATGCAGCCAGGTAAGACAGTTCAGTCGGTGAACGGATGTCTAAAAATATGGGGGACATATCGACCAAAACAAGTTAATGCTAACAAAAAAACAACAACTTTACAACGGCAAAGTGATGCATTGAGTCAAGGCGCAACCATTCGGCACCATTTTGTAGGCATCAGTTACTCTACGTTTTCTTCAAATGAGTAGACTAGAGTGGTGCCGACATGGAACTGGAAGCGGACCTGTTCTGTAGGCCAGGAGCCGGGCCTGGATGATACAGTGGCGGGCCACCTCCTGGGTCACCCCCTGGGGCTGAGACGGCGGTGTGGAGCGGTGTGGGAGGTCCTCGCTGAGGGAAAGACACACAACAAGCACGCCCTGGGGGTTACTACGAGGAAGGGTTGTTGATTTTCTAAATGCACACGCGACACACACCTCTGAATTATGAGTGGCATGCCGTGCTGTTGTAGTTTTTCATCTGCCAATGCCCGCTGGTAACACCACAAGGATAACGAGGGTAAGAACTTAGTGTGTTGTTGTGTGTGTTAGATGTTGTACGGTTCTTTTTTTGTTTCTTGGGGGGGGGGGCTGTACTGCTATCTGTGTCCCAATGACCTGGAGGCGTCCGCGGTATAGAAGCCGTGCTGGAGCTGGGGAACGCTGGCCGCCACGGAGGCCAAGACGTCCACCAGGTCCTTCATGTTCCGCCGCAGGCCGGAGAAGTAGGGCTCCACGCTGAAGGTCTCCAGGCTCATCTTGGCCAGGAGGTCGCGGTGCTGCTGGGCGGGCCGGACCAGGAACTGCCAGGAGAAGGTGTCCAGGTGGCTCCTCCGCTGCCTGGCAAAGACCTCGCGCAGGTCCAGCGACGGCAGGTCGGTCGACAGCTTCTCCATGAAGTCGCACGCGACGGAGGTTTGGTCCACGAACTCGGCCATGCCGGGAGCGAGAGGCTGCAGGAGGACGCAGATGTGTGGCCGGCTGCTGGACTTCAGCTTCTGCACGGCTACGATGTCCAGCTCAGCCTCCTGGCAAATAGCTCCGGCCTTGGACAATAAACTGATTTCAGGGTCGCCTGGCCAGAAAGAGATCCGGCTTACTCCGGCTAGAAGAAGAAAAAAAAAGACATGCTTTCTATATGAAAATTAGTTTAGATTATGATTATGTACAAAAAAGTAGCTGCTTTGATAAGGAAGGGAAAAAGTTGGAAGGTCACAGACATTTTCGTAATTCCAAACGACTCGAACCAACACACCGACTGAGCACGCAGAGCTACATTGGATGAACCAAAGGGAAGAAGCCATGTTAAACTCAACCACAGCAGCTAGGGAGTGATGTCTCCTCCGTACCATTGATGAGCATCTTGAGGCAGCTGGCGCAGGGTCGTCTGGAGAAGAAGAGCTCGCAGGAGGCCAGCCGCGGCCCATGCCGGATCACGGCCACCTGGCCCGCGTGCAGCTCGGCCCCGGAGCAATGCATGCCCACCACGCGCTGCTCTCTGACCACCACCAAGCCTGTGTTCTGTGCCTGCAAGTCAAGGCAGTTGTTTTCCTACTAATCTACTGAACAGACTTTGAAAGTGTTGTAAAACTTGACTTATCCGGGGAATGCACCTATATATATATCCCTTATATTATATATATCCCTCATAATATAGGTCATGGTTTGGTGAAATAAATAAAAAAAATTGTGTTCAGTGTGTGGGCCGGATTGGTTTGCCCTTGTACTCACAAATTCAGATTCATTCTTGTGTTCCGTTTCTTCCTTTGGGAACAGTTCCATCCACAGGCTGAGCAGCGTGAAGAGGTTAACTTTGGATAGTCTGAGGCCATGGCCTGGCAAGGGTTATGGTTGGAAAGAAAAGAAGATGAAAGTCAGAAAAGGTCCGATCAAAGCAAACGCACGTAATATAAAAGAGGATAAACGTGTGTACCTTTGTCTACATGGCTATACTACCAATATTAACTGCAACCAACAGACTGCAGTGTTGAATTCAGCTGTAAAATACATGTTTAAGGCAAAACAACACTCACCTTGTACTTTCGTTTCGGTCTGTGTACCGGCCTCCGTAACACGACGACGTTGATTGCAATGACATAAACAGGCACAGATCGACTGCAGCTGTGGATCTTTTATTGTGGTACCTGTTGTTGCCATTCATTCGTTTAGGTATGAAACAAATCTTTTCTTTACCGCTTTAAAGACGAGACGAATGTTTATGTTGTGCCTATGAGCTTCCTGCGTTCTGACGTAGAAAATGGGCGGGGCCAGCTGCAACATTGCCCACCCTCCTGAACTGTCAAACGCAGTCCTCTACGATGAGATCGTACAGATAAACTACTCCACATCCTACTGCTGTTAAAAAGACAAAACATTTATCATTTTATATACTAAATGATTGGTCATAATAATTTCACATATTCCACTACTTTGGTTGCAAACAGCTAGCATTGTAAATAAAGCTATGACCCTATGGGGCGTACTAGTCCCACAACAATAATTATAGCAAGTAAAAGCAGGAAAAAAACAACTAAAGATTGGTATGGATATCCTTTATTGAATATATAAAAACTGTAAAAAGCATCTCTGAGGTCTCTGAACTGATGGTGGTCAAATGATTACTTGGTCTCTTTAGTTCAACCCTTGTAACAAAGCTATGTATGCATTTGCCATAAATTGGAATAAAAAGAGCAATACACATCACCGTCAATTCAAATCACATTGCAATCAAAAATAAGGATTAATGACTTAAAAATCCAAAAAGAATTTGGATGTTTTTCTGTGAAAGGTCTATGTTCAGTTCTTAATTAAATGTTTTCTTTTCTATCGTTCTAAAACGAAGTAATACCCTGGTAACTTCAGCATTACTCCACAGGTTTTTTGTACGTTACTAAATGCACCTGGCACTGGCCCGTCACACTTGCACAACAGGATATAAGAAATTAAAATACAATTGCTTTAGATAGAAGAGGGCATTAGCTAAAAGACCTGAACATTTGATAAAGTAAAAAAAAAAAAAACACGTCTGCATAAGACACCACCATTCTCAAGCAATACTCGTCTAAAGTGCTCTCTGGTAATCCACCAAAACGCATTGTTGATCGATGGTCCTGCACAAACACACCATCATACAAGCAGTCTGTAAAACCCTAGACTACTATCTGCTTTAATAGAAGAAGAAAAAAAAGTTTACATTCTTAAACAAAATTAAATTCATAAAAATATGGATACAATAAAAGTAAGTGTCTACAGTGCCTCTTTTCTGTCCCTTTGGCCTACACAGGCTCCGGCTACAGTTGAGTCTGGATAGTTTAATCTTAGTCCTGGTCTGTACCCAAGGTCCATAGAGTGCATTTAGCAGGTTTGGAAAACGCGAAAACGACTGACTGTTTACGGTTCCTCCCCATGACCTTTGTCATAGCGCCACCTGCCTGTGTGGAGGCCACACAAACGGCGGGCAGGACCGCTAGCTAGGGCTGGGTGGGTGCAGCGTGGTTGAGCGGACAGAATCCATGCTACTCTGACACACCTACATCCACCGCCTTACACAACTACAAGCCAGACAGTCCATGCAGCGTGAACTCAGCAGTGCTAGATGTCGTATCCCTTGTTCTCGCCGGCTATAGTGCTTTCTTTTTGTTGCAGTGGTAGGAGGATGTCTGGGGACGGGGAAGGGAGGGGTGACCTAGGGTCGGGTCAGTTCTTGAAGGCGCCACAGCGGCTGGCCCGGCAGATGAACTCTTTGAGCATGGTGCCGTCGATCTGCCAGAAGGCGGCCGTCTGCGTCACCTCCGTCAGGTGGTTGATGCAGAATTTGAAGCAGAACTCTTCCAGGTCCTGTTCGGAGGTGAGGTAAAAATGTTTGACAGTTTTAGCGTTAGCAGCATTGCTAACTGTGGTATATTGAAGTTAAAATGTGGCTGTCAAACAATCCAACTTACATGCATTTGAACTGCATATTGTTAAGATGTTTTTTTTTGTTGTTGTTTTTTTTACAAGAAATCATTTACTACATAATTTTCAATAGCAACCGTCGTCATAGCAATCCCAAAAGTCAAGTTATTTAAATATACATTCTACTTATATATTCACAATGACATGAGACCAGTACTATACTGTCAGTAAGTTCACAATGTGGAAAAAGCTATGTTGGCTAAACCTCTTGGATGATTGTCTTAACACTGGTGTTTACTGTGTTTGTTTGTGATTGCTGTGTTTGTGTTTACTGTGTGTTTGCTTGTGTCACCTCGGCGTCGTATCGGACGGCGGCGGAGAGCAGCGAGAAGGCGTTCTCCACGGTGATGCCTCTCTTGATGATGTGCTGACACAACCGCTTCAGACGGTTCTCACAGTAGGAGGTGGCCAGGTCCAGCAGGCCTGAAAGGACGGACACACACACAAACCTCTGCGTTTGTTTTTGCATCTACGAGTGACAAACCGCAAACACGTCTATGTTAATTTAAAGTCAATAAGCCTATACAATTGCATGTGCGCAAGACTGGCCAGAAATAGTGCAGCGGTGACCGCCACGTGGAGTAGCTTCTACCCGCGCGCACACAGACACGGAAGCCGGGAGCGACGCCTTTCCCACCCCCCACCCTCACCGATGGCGTCCTCCGGGGGCAGGTCCACGGAGTCGGTGTAGAGGAACTGGAGGAAGGAGCGGTAGACCGGGTAGGAGAACTGGTCTATCTCAATCACCTCCTGCATGTCCTCTGTCCAGTGGGCCTGTGGGAAAGAGAGGAACGGAGGGGGGACAATGAGAGCCCAACAAACGCACGGCAAGAGCAAGCTCTCGTTTCCCCCCGTCGCACGCCCTGCAAGCTACAAAGCGACGCGAGGCTATAACACAAGGATTCTCCAATGCGTTTCGTCCCTCAGGACGCGACTCGAGGGTCGCCGCGGTCGCTCGCGCGCACGAACGAACGAACGAACTCCATCCCGCGACCCTCGTTCTCGTCGGCACGGCGTTTGAACCTGTCACTTGCCTGGAACATGGAGCGGAAGTGCTCACAGCGGATCTTCAGCACCGCCTTGTGGACGTGGATGTACTTGCCGTCCACGCTGAACTTGAGGTCGGCCGTCTCGGGGCTGTCGAACTCCTTCCTCAGCGCCTGCGCCACGGTCAGGAAGTCGTCGTGCTCTGAGGGACAGAAGGCCCGAGAATACAAATTATATTGACAAGTTATTAGGTAAGAATGGTATTTTCTCTTGGCATGACAAATAGTGTAACTTGAAAGAGAGATACATTTAAACAAAAAAAAATCCCATCCGGTGTTCTTCCCCTCCTGAGCACACTCGATGTCATGCACGTTTTGTACTGAAGCCAATTCTCTAGGCTGCAGTGGTTCCTAATCCAGTCCTCAAGTACCCCCAGCCATGCCAGGAATTGGATCTTCCCAAGTGCCAGCACACCTGGTGCAATTAGTCAAGGCCTTGCTGTTTGTGACTAATTAAACCAAGTGTGCTAGAAACTGGGAAGATGAAATACCTGGAATGGCTGGGGGTACTTGAGGACTGAATTGGGAACCACTGCTAGGGTGTCAGTGTCTAACAAAGCCGTGCCCGATGCCTGCACACCCGGGGCAAAGAGAACATGAAGAGGAGGGGCTGGGGTATCCCTCACCCACAGAGAGGAGGGCTTGGGGTATCCCTCACCCACAGAGAGGAGGGCTTGGGGTATCCCTCACCCACAGAGAGGAGGGCTTGGGGTATCCCTCACCCACAGAGAGGAGGGCTTGGGGTATCCCTCACCCACAGAGAGGAGGGCTTGGGGTATCCCTCACCCACAGAGAGGAGGCGCCACATGACGGAGGGCGTGGCGAAGCAGGCGAACACGTCGTCCGTGGCAGTGAAGTGGGTGAGGTGGGGCCGCACCAGGGACTGCCCGCGACACTGGCCCCACATGTACACCTGGCCCGACTGGGTCTTGGCCGCCGAGGTGTGGGTGGAGTGGCACGCCGCGATCTCCACCACTCTGCTGGGGAGGAGACAAGGGGGCAAGTGGAGTTAGGGCACGGGTAACTCCAAACACACAAGCAGATCCTTTAGGTAGGAAACAAAGATTACGAACAGGAAAGTTGACATGCATACACACACACACACAAATACAACTAGTTTGCTAATTGAATACTTACTTTTTAGACTTACGTAAAAAAAAAAGAGAGCGTTCCGTAGCCACACAGGAGGAGGTTTACCAGAGCTGTGGTTGATCTCTTACTAAGAAAAGCGCAGGTTTTCTCCAGGATATTCCTAAACCTTTTTTCCTGGCTGACTGTAAACAAAAGACCCCATTGGCTGCGTTTCATTCCACATGGTGCTCCCTCTTATGCACCACTGTCTATGTACTTTATTAGATCTGATAGGACGGGCTGTCCTACATGTAGGAGTCAACAGGGACTGAGCTCAGGCAGATACATTTAGATCTGGGATGGGTGAGTGACCAAGGACACGTAGGAAGGAAAAGGCTGGTGGAATGAAACCCCACCCCTGGACCCTGACCTCCTCGCTCAGTGCGTGAACGTCCCTCTAAAAGGCAAGACAGGAAGTGTCGACTGGAATTGGAACAGGAAATGGGAACTGTCGGGATTCTTCTAGACCAAAATAAACGCCTGCTCTTTGCTTTAAACGACATTTGCTTCAATCATACGAATAAAAAACAGCAATAGCAGGCTTATCAAACATCAACATTAAGATTTGTACTTATTTTGTTTTTACTTCAAATGTTAAGATCCTAGTCGTGGGACAATAACACTAAGTCATCGGGTTCTGTGCTATAATGGCAGAGAAACAGAACAACTCTGCATAATGTGAGGTGCCCCGCTCAAAGCAGCTCTGGCCCTTTGTAGAGGCAGACAATGTGCTCTGTGAAAAGGGATAGGCCCAGACTGGGCCAGTGGCTATTCCCTGATGGCTGTGGCCACGCAGACGACAGAGGAGCGCACAATTGGAGTAGCTGCATTTCACTCAACCCATTGGAGCAGAACGCATGGAACATGGAGTTATGGGTTTTAGACTAGCAAATGTTTTGTGTGTGCGTGTGTGTGGGTTGTGGGGGGGGGGGGGGGGGGGGGCTGTTTTGTATAAGGAATTAGGCAAAGGAAAAATGTTAGGGAAATAAAAGATGCTGGTGTGCCCTCCTGGTGACCTTGCCCTTAACAGACTGCCTGCAGTCCAATAAAATGATTCTTAGGCACGTTTTCTTAAATTCACCAGCTTAAACACTAATTGGGGGAGGTAAAAAGCGCTTCATCCATTCACGCTTCATCATTAAGACAGTCAGACAAATAGGTATGAAACGGGTTTACATTTCCGGATGACTTAAAACACAGCCCTCTGACGGGGGGGGGGGGGGGGGGATTTAGCCAACGTCCAGGTTAGACAGTCTTCCCCCTGGACGGGCTCCACGGCGGGGGAGCGCTCCCGGTCCCTACCTCTCCTTGTCGGTCATGATGTGGACGGGGCTCAGCTGGTTGTTCCTGTTGCCCGTGCCCAGCTGGCCGTAGGTGTTGGCGCCCCAGGCGTACAGCAGGCCCTCGTCGGTCAGTGCCAGTGAGTGGGCGTAGCCCGACGCTATCTGCGTGTCGACAACAAAGGACGTCGAGTTAGGGTCGCCTTGCAGACAGGCGTGGACTCTTGACAGAGGCCTTTTTCAACATCATTTTTCATGGCAAATTATTATGTTTACGGAACCACTTTCAAACATTCCAAAGTGAAAATGGTCAACACATGACACTGACACATGACCGTATGTGCAGGACCCAAAGCGGAACATTGGAGGTTAAAGGTTAGTCTGTGCGTGTGTGTGTGTGTGTGTTTGTGTTTGTACCTGCATCACACACAGGCCCTGCAGCCCGGCCAGGCGACAGGGGGTCAGCTGGTTGCCGTTGTTACCCACCCCGAGCTGTCCGTTGCCATTGTAGCCCCAGCCGTACACCTGCTCACACACACACACCAAAACCCAGTAACACCGTCAACTTATCTGTTCAAATTTTGCTTGTAATGTAAATGTGTGTACAATGTAAATGTAAAAAAAAATAAAAATAATTATATATATTATCATTTTACTTAATCATTCACCAATTTAACATTTCTCTCTCTCCAAAACATTTATCCATGCGCCACACTTTAGTGGGTCAACCGACCAGGCGTACCTCTCCGTTGTCCACGACCGCCATGGAGGAGGTCTGGCCACAGGTGACGCCAGACACCACCTTTCCCTGCAGGCAGCTGGTCACTCTCCTGGGGGTGGGCTGGTTGGCTGTGGAGCCGGAGCCCACCTGCCCACAGTTGTTGTAGCCCCACGCAAACACCTGGAGACGGGGAATAAATGCAATAAACAAAAACTCAAAACCTAAACTGACTAGTACTTACAAAATTCTGTTTTTGCACATTGATAATAATATAGCCATTACTAACAAGTCTTGGGTTCAGTCATTTTTCTGTGATTTATTATCAATATTATATTGATTATTATTGGCCTTGCCTAGCGAAAGCGAACCCATGGACTCCTCCTACAAGCTACAACCCCCTCCCCCCATGAACCTACTGGCCTACAGGGGAAGACACGAAAAAATATGAACTCGCCACTCGGAAATGCAATCCCAGCTTCCCCCTTGGGTCTGTACCGCACACAACTTCATGCTCAACCATAGACACAAAGAAGACACACTTCCTGTCTCTTCCGAAGCGCTAAGCCTGGCGGTCAGTTGCACGGCACGCCAGGTCAGTGTTAAATCTCTCCCGCTGGGCCGGGAATAGAGTGATTAGCTCAAGGGCAGTGGGAGAGTGAGACAGAGATCCCTGTGTAGTCCATGGGATGCCAATAGGCTTTGTGGAGAGGCGAGCCACGGGGAGAGGCATTGGGCTTAGGCTGCGGGGCTTGACCTGGCTTACCTCGTGTACGCTATAACCTGTCAGACACAAGCCTTTTCTCCCTGACAGCTGCTACATGGGAAGCTTCCATTTCACACAGGCTGAAAAGTTAAGTTAAGAGCATCATTGGTCTCCTTTGGGACTTTTCTTCAGGCTCCTGGAGCTCGACATTGGGCGCTGAACGCGGATGAGAGGGAGCGCCCCGCCTCACCTCGCCGTCGTGCGTCAGCGCCAGGGAGTGGTGCGAGCCGCAGGCCACCTCCACCACTCTCTTGCCCTGGAGGTTGGTGGCGACCAGCATGGGGGACACGCCCTGGTTGGTGGTGCCGTTGCCCAGCTGGCTGTAGCCGTTATGGCCCCAGGCAAACAGCTCCCCTTCTGCACGACACAAGTCACACAAAGATATATCAAAATCCATCAAATACAAATCGAAAATTTCAAAATACTTTGGACTGTTTGCTCTCTTGCCCTTTCCACATATGATTCATTTGTGCAAACAGATCACTATAGAAGTAATTACAAGCAAAGTAAAATTATATAAACAAGCTACTTAAAGGAGCGGGGCTTAAAACAGCTGGCAGCCAACCGATATGAACAATCCCCAGCCCCCTTACTGTTGGCAATATGACAAAATGCAGGATATTTTTTGAAATCATGACAATGTTTTAATCATATTGTAATGTCCTAAGCTCTATTCACAATTGGGGGGGGGGGGGGTATATGAAACTTGTTGTGCTAAAGTCTACAGACTAACGGATCTCTTGCATCTCCAGGACCTTTAACAGGACAGGGAGTGAGGACGTACCGTCGGTGGCCAGCAGAATGTGAGGGCCACTGCCGTAGCTCAGACTGACCACCTTCTTGCCGCGCAGGAAGTCCAGTTTCTTTGGCACGATGGTGCTCTGGGAGTCCCCAGTGCCCAGGCAGTTGCTACAATTCAGGCCAAACACAAACACCTGCGACAGGGCACAAACACAAACAGATAAAACAAATGTTTCAAAACGACCAAAGAGCTCCCGAAAGGAAGCCGACATACCGGTGCATGGGCATATGGATATACTGCTAGAGCCAGCCACAACAAAACAAAGTGCTTTGGCAAATCAGCCGTCCGCCGCTCACACCTCGTCTTCGTGCGTGATGTAAATGGCCTCGTTGGCGGAAGTGCCAAAGATGCAGGCCTGTCGGATGCTGCTGATCTCCTGAGGCCCGAGCAGGGTAAACAGGTGCCACTTGCTGACGTCCACCATAGCTGGGTACCTGGGCCTCCCTCTGCGGGGGGGAGGGGTGGGACACGGGGTGGGGACTGGAGACGGGGTGGACACAGTTGGAGGACCGGGAAAGGGAGTGGCAGAGGCAGCTGCACCACTGCTATCCCCAGTGCTGAAACTGGAAGGACACCCATCAAAGTAGACACACGCACAAAGATGGATACACGGAGAGAAGGTCTTAATGAAAAATATTCCCAGAATGCGACACATTGGCAGAGTTTTACTAGGTACATACACAAATAATTGCTTAGAAGAACATACACATTCACTATAGCCTGCAACAGGAACATCGCGAATTGGCAATGTTGACAGCCTGCTGTTGGCTAAACGTGTTCCACTGTACAGTAGTCCGAGTACAACAGGGTAACATTAGCTATAGTGCAAAGCTGCTAGCCATAGTCAATTACCAAGCATCATTACAAACATGTGTTTAGGTGTTGTTAGCTAGATGCTTCAAAACAATGATGGAAAGCGGGGTAACAATTTATCTGGAATAATATAACCTACAAGCTAATACCGCAAATACAAAATGAAGAATCAGATTAGGAGTTACTTGTCACAACGGTAGGTTAGCTACATTTGCTACAAATGCTCTGCATTTCAATGTCTGGCTAGCCATGATCTAGCTAACGTTTGCTATTTTAGCATGCGCAGCAAGCAGCTATGACCATACCTAAAACAACGCTCCATATCATCAGTAAACTGAGAAGAAAGAAAACAGTGGACAGATTACATCAATGCTTGGCTATAGACCTACCTCAAAAAATATGTTATTTTAAATAATAGCTACCAAAATCAAGCATTAACTTCTGGATAGGCACGGACTCGTCGGTGTTGTGACTTGTGTTGACTTCGTACCTCCAATCCGACGCAAGATACTCTGGAGGCGCTGATGATGGTGGTGTTCCAGGTTGAGCTAACATTCACTAATCTGGCTGCGCACGGCTGCAGTGCAACTTTTTTAATAACCAAAGCAAAATGTGGGATTGAACATAAATAAAACAAAATGTTCTTAAGGTTCTGACATGTGCTCGTTCAGTGCAAGGTTGTGCACTTGCGGTATCTTTGGTTTTGAATGTGCATTGCAAATACAGGTAGACCTAGTCTCTCTGCCGTATTCTGGGGTTGAAGTACTCCAGCAGGGCCTTCTATGATCCTGAAAGTGTATCGTAAAACAAAGACAAAGTGGTAGATACGGTCACGCCCAAATAAAAATGTTGAAGAACAAGTTATGCATGTCACATGGCTGCAGATTGATAAGTGGGCCTAGTACTACTGACGTCCCTACAAGGCAGCGAATCAGGAGTATACTGGGCACACCTGTCGATCTGACGGCAGTTCAGCAAAACCGTGTAGGATATGCAGTGCTTGTTGTGCACACAAACAAATGCATCTCTGCCATAAGTTCCTCTTTTTTGGTGTAACGGCCAGCATAACCAAACAACCGAGGAGGGACTAACAACTGCATCGAAGCTGAGCTGCGGCAGTAGAGCTGATTTTTCTCGATAGTGTGGACTAAAGGACCAGGATTTCCTTATGAAAAAAAGAGTGATGGGACTAACACAATCCAATTTAAAGAAGCCTAAGCATGTGGTTCTGATGGGTCTCGACTCGGCGGGGAAGTCCAGCCTGCTCTCGAGGCTCAAGACTGGGCTGGTAATGGACACCGTGCCCACCGTGGGCTTCAATGTGTGCACCCTGCAGCTGGATAAGACCACACAGCTGACAGTGTGGGACGTAGGCGGTCAAAAGAGTATGAGGCCTAACTGGAGGTAATTATCACTCTCCTACTGAGACAGTAAAGCTGGAGCACTGATACATGGAAGGTCCTTGCATTTATTTGTATGACTGCTTACAACTTATTTTTCATTGGAAGGGGGTGTGGTGTGCATGGCGTTATAGTGTATACATTTGTTAAACCGCAGTGGTTTTAAGGTAGACTCACTGGTGCTTTTTATATTAAAAAGCAAGACAAATCTGACCAGCGCATTAATTTGGGTTTTCGTCAAACCTTTGCTGTAAAATGTTCACCACCTGATTAGCACTGTGAAAAAAACAACACGTGTATAACTGCAGCAAGTTAAACTTGATGAACAAATGATTTCCTCCTAATTCTTTCTCTGCATGTGACCACCAGGTACTATCTGGAGGACTGCCACGCCTTGGTGTTTGTGGTGGACAGCAGTGACAAGGCCCGTATGGACGAAGCCCAAAAGGCCCTAAAGAAGATCCTGGCGGACGAAAACATGGAGGGGGTTCCTCTGATGGTGCTGGCCAACAAGAAGGAGCTGCCCAACTCCATGACCATCCGGGAGGTGTCCACTCTGCTGGATCTTCCCAGCTACAAGGACCGAGAGTGGGAGATCCAGGCCTGCAGTGCCCTCCAGGGTCTGGGCCTCACGCAGGCATTCACCTCTGTGGCCAAACTCGTCAAGAACAACTGAACCGAGGGACAACAGAAGTCTTAGGAAAAGCTGGAGGAGATATTCAAAGAAGGATGTGGCCTCAAAGTTTCAACTTTTTATTTTACTGAAAGTATATTTTAAGACTTTTCAGTTCAGTGCATGTGTGGTCTTTTATATGTTGGTCATTTTATTCATTGAGTATACGCCTTTAAAGGGAGAATCTATATTAAGTTCCATGTGGAATTACAGAGAGCTGGGAGCCTCAACTACATTTTAACATCTGTCCAACTTCCCTGGTCCTGATGCTATATACAATGTACTATATCTCTCTCTATCTTTCGATTTGTATTCATTGTAGAGCTTGTTAAATCAACTTCCAGCTAAGTGTGTTTTATTTATAGAATCAATCTATCATGTTTATTATGCAATACAAACTGGATAAGATTTGCAATTTTCCATGATATTTTCAATGTGGTAATGTAATACCTGCAGTATATCTTAGAACAACGTGGATATGGGAAGTAAAATGTTTAAATAACACAAATCCTTCCTTCCCTTATAGTTGTTCAAACTGAAAAACAAATATCGTCAGGAAAGTTGAACCACACTGAGGGCCGATTTTGAAGATCTCCAATAAAAAAAAAAAGCCTATTTGTGTTTTCTTTTGGAGAGTTGTTGTTGGAATGGATGCAGTCTAGCCAGGGCAAACCATGACTGCAAGAGAAGAAGTCCAGGAACCACCACCCAAATGCCATTGAAGAAGACCAGATAGACCCAGAGGTAGAGCCAGTTGGAGGTCTTCAGGCTGGGGCTGCCTGCCAGCCAGTCGGGGCAGAATGTCATCCAGCCACCGTAAAGCTCACACACGCATAGCGTGATCTGGACAAAATGTCTGAAACCACATAACAAATTGAACCATCCTATTATCTTTGGGGTCAATTTGACCCCTTTCAATGTTTTACATCCCTAGAGAAATTATTGGCATAATTTGTTTTGCTTCATATTTAATGACTTTTCCTAATTTAATGGAGACAACTGGTTAAACGTCAAATTGACATGATAATGTTTTCAATGTCCTGTACACATGTTGTACGCATCGGTGTTCTTTGGGTTCAATTTGACCCCAGGCTGTTTTAACTGTATAAACATAGTTAAAAAATGTAAGAATTTAGGCAGATTTGTTCTGGTGGTTGTGGCTGATATGAGTCACCATCAAAAACAATTCTATAATCTTAAAAATTCTTCCCTATGCTTTAGGGCCCCAACTTAACATAGCCATGCATTCAGTATGACAAGAACTCCTTATAGTTCAAACCACATTTGTGAGGAGAACACACAATTCCTATAACAACTTTAACATTGTATAATGGGGACTAGGAGGGAGTGACGTTTAATTTAATGGCAGATTTATGTAGTCCACAAAGAGACATAAAATATCTGACAAATAAACTTGGTCAACAATTTCAATTACAGTAATGTCCTGAAGGCTTTAGCTACTGGGGTCAAATTGACCCCAAGGACAAAGGATGTTAGTAAATTTGAAGATAACAGGAGGGTTAAGTGATATTATTAAACCTAGATATAAGCCTTTTCCATTCTAGATCCTTTATTTATTTTTGTATTGAACGATAATAAGCACAGGACTTGATGTGCTTAATAGGCCTACTGAAAATGAGTTAAAAGCGCTAACAGATAAATTTACCTGTTCTGCTATAGAATTGTTTTTTTAAGCATTAACCCAATGTGACTAGATTAGTTTGGGTAAGTAAACACATATTGCAAAACTATTGAACTAAATTAAGTATTTTTGTTAACCTATATTAATGTATTATTTCTTATCAATGATAAATAGGCCTTCATCAGTCTTAAATCCAACCTTTTGAACAGCCAGGGGCCAATGGCATTGTACTGTCTCAAAATCGAAAAGCAGTGTTACATTATGTGGATGTGCTCTTTTTTCTTTTTGAGCACCTGCCCCTCAAAATGTGTGCATGGCCCTGGCAAGCAATATAGCTGTCAGAGATGTGCCTTGCCCTTTCATATGACTTAGATTCCGAACTCAAAAGTTAATTAAAGTGTAATCTGAAGGAGCTGTTCATAGGCCGCTGAAGAGACCTTGTCCGACGACGTGCCCACCTGAAGTGTTTATCTTTGACAATGGCGTGGACCAGTAAGAGGGCCAAAAGGCTGTCCAGGACCACGGTCAAAAGCTCCAGAGCAACGATGGTGGGATCCGAGTGGAGCCAGCGCTCATCTGCTTTGCCATACTCTTTCCCTACAATCACAACGAAAGAATTATGCGGCATGTGTAATGAGGATCTTGACTTGATCAAACTTCCATCTTAAAGATATATTTGTTGTCATAAACCGACAAATCGTTGTAATAATGTAGCTCTGTCAACCTTCCTAGAGGGGGGAACACCAGACACTAGATGTCGCCCCAAAACCAGCAACGACGTAATTGGTCAAGAAAGAGTGTTGTGAGTAATAGCAAGATGCCAAACAAACTCACAAAGTTCTGCAAAAATATTGTCGGATGTTGCAACTGTTCCAACGAGGGACATGTAAACGAATGGACCTTCCTGCAAAGAAAAATAATGAGACAACCAAATGCAAGTAAGTAAGATATGGGACCCTTAATGCACAAATGGACAATGTTGTACGTCTCACCAGGGTGATGTGCACAATCGCGTCGTAGAAAAGCCACACCAGGATCCATTTGTCTGCAACAGAGCATTTTCTTCCCCATATTTGTGCAAATATATATCCCACAGCTAGCTGCGCTGCGCACGCTAGCAGAGAATAAGCTGTTACAGGAGTAAATAGAGTTCGGGCATCTACTTGAGATTCCATTAGTAGAATATGTTAATTTCATAAATCCCCGCACAGTGAGAACCGATTAAACGGTAGACTTTGAACCAAAGTTGTCTCCGCCCAAAATGTATACGCTATCCTTGCAACCTCTCACCATTGGCTTTCAGGGAAATCGCTCCACTTCCAGTTCTAGGTCCTCCTCCTTGAGAAAATTGGCGGTGAAAAAGCAGAGCATTTATTCGATATGAAAAAGGTCAGCACCTTGGACAGCAAATCCTTTAAGAAAGACTACCCCAGGCCCAGGGACAAATACGCTCTAGTAAGTGGTCAGACCCCAGCGTTATGCACGGTTAGTCTTCCAAGTCTACAACTAGTGCTGGGAAAGTACTTTGTTGTTAAGATAACATATTAAACCCACTTTCATGAAAACAAAGAGACATGAAATTTCAACTCAATATTTTTTTTAATATGCACAAGTCAGAGTTGAAAGAAACATTGTGAGCCACCTTAAAGAGAATTTGATCCTAAAATGTATTTAAAAAAAAGTAAGACAATCAGAGGCGAAAATGCTATCTGTTGCTTTTTCTTTCTTTAGAACACGTCTCATTGGCAAGTAAAAATCTTGCAAAAGACCATAAGCTTGTATCGTTTTATGATACAAGACAAAAACTCCAATCTTTTAAAGTGGCTCTTCCTTGATGCCTAGGTCCAGGACAGCACACAGTTCTAGACTCTTCAACTGTGACAAGTCCTAAAAAGGCGCGGGCTGCTTTGCATCAAATCCCCCTTATTTCTCAACAGTTAGCAGCCAAAAAACAACTACATTATTTAAAATGTAATTTCCTCCTACCTCCACAATTAAATGCTAGGAGGAATCTGAAAACAGTCCAATCCACAAAAGCAAGAACCATTGAAAGAAAGAAAATAAAACATTTCCAATCAATAATCACCAAGGAGCCGTTAGTCGCAAGCTCCCTGTAAAGAAACATCAGTAAATACAATATGCACCACCGTGAACCAATCATAGACTGCTAATGTTTCTTTGTACAGTCCCAACGTAGACAAGTTGTTGCGAATACTCAAGACATTGTATAATCAGACTTGTAGCATATTTGAACAAGAAAAAAAAAAAACACAGGGCACCACTGCGTGTACGGTGAGGAAGCCAATTGCATTCTTTGTTTGAAATCTCGTAGGATGCAAAGAAAAGGGGGCTTTTCACGCACAGGGTAAGCGATAACCAGGACACGTGGGCAAGGCGGAAGAGAAACTGAGAAGATGTGGAATCACTTTACGGATGAGATCAAATATTACAACGTCTCTCTCTCTCTAGCGGTACGTCTCCCAAGTAGCATCGGCTTTGCTGAGGTGTTCGATTCAGAGTCGGGCGACCGGGACAGGCTGTGTCGCGATGACAAGCTCCGCCTCGTCCCCTGGTGGGTGAAGTCTTATTTCGATGGAGTTTCATGGAGGTGAAAAGTAGAGGACATTGTAATGGGGGGGAGGGGGAGAATTTGGGCACTCACCCACTTTCGTCTGTCTTTTCCCCAGCTTTGTCCACAGACTGTCTCCCCTCCCCCATTAACAATCGAAAGCTCAACGCTAGAAAATAGAATTATCCTTCTTATTTTCTAAATTGACCTGCTCAGGTGAGATATATATATATATATATATTTTTTTTTTTTTTTTGCATTACATAAAAAAAAAATTTTGCAAATAATATTTCATGATTTCATGATTATAAAAAAAAAAAGTCTCCTAGAATAGATTAGAGGGTTGAATTAAAGTCTTCGGTCCACTTAAAATGTATTTCTCCACAATGTAAGCCCAGAGTGAAGAGTTTGGTGGAATCTTCCCTGTTGGACTGGAATCGCAGCCCTTATGAGATGTCGTCAATTCGAATCATTTTGGATGGTACGACTAGAAACAAAATGGTGGATTAAAGCTTTATACAACTTAGCCTTTTCCTCAAAAGAGCTCCCAAAGATCCCCACTGGTTCAACCCGCACAACTCTTGGCGTCGACACCTGAATTCCAGTCCCTGCCTTGGAAATAAATGCGCTAAATCTTCGGAGCTGATATGACGGTAGGTTGTGCAAGTTGGTAGGTCCATGCCACCAGGTGGGACGTCAGTGTCCTTTAGGTGTATCCTATGCGACACCAGAGCGCACAAAAAATAGCAACTCTTTTTTGGCAACATCAGAACGATGGAGGATAAGAGTTTTCCTTCCGGCAACATTTTAAAGAACGAGAGAGGGAGAGAGGGGGGGTGGAGAGGTGGGCTAGGAAGCTGTCCGGACGGTCCTCGCCTTGCTCCTTAGGTCGTTGCCGGATTGCGGTGAGTACTTCGGGGCTGGTGAGTGAGTGGCAGACATCTTGAAGAGGGTGGGGGTGGGGGCAACAACAACAATGGGAGCAGCAGAGACGATACGCCGGCGATCAGGCAAGCGCTTTAGAACTTGAACTCCTTGGCCTGCAGGTTGGCGGCGGGGTCAAAGTTGAAGGTTCCAGCCTGAGTGGCTTCTGGGATCAAAACGGGGTCCTCGTCAATCTTAAAGAGAGGAAACACACACACACACACACACACACACACACACACACACACACACACACACACACACACACACACACACACACACACACACACACACACACACGGATCAGGGGGCTGACCTGCAAGGTTTTTAACTCCACTGAGGGAGAGGATTTACAGTGGTGGACATACTTTTGCCGTAAGTCTCAGGGTTCGGATAGGATAAAAAATAAATTATTGAGTTATTGCTAAGGTTACTGAAGAAATGTGGATGAAAAAGGGTGCAGCTGGGGTTAAGAAGTAACAATGACTGTGGGCAACACTTGACACGGTATTGGCTACTCACGTCGTCTCCTGAGAAGTACTGGTCGATGATCTCAAAGGCTAGTTTGTAGATGTCCTCGTTCTCGTGCTGCTGAAGGCTTTCAATCTTCTCCAGACCTGAACATAGAAAAGAAGAGAGAGTCAGAAAGTAACTAGAGTAAGGAGGGATCACAGAGTCACCCAGCACACAGCTTACGTTGTTGCCTCACGGTCAATACCCCCCCCCCCCCCGACACATAACGTCAGCAAAAAAAACTACAACTCCCAGGGTGCCTACCGCCGCACTCCTCAATGATCTCGGCGATGGTGCTGGCTTCGTCGCCCACCATGATCAGGACGTTCTTCAGGCCGTCCAGCACCACCTGCACTACCTGGGAGTCCTTGACGGACAGCAGGCTGCAGAAGGGCGGGATCACGTTCTGTTCCACCAGGTACTCCACCTGGAATTGGGGAAGGAGGAGGGGGAAGGGGCCTGTTGTTAGCCAATCAGACCTTTCTCTATATTAACTATTCCTGGTGACCCAAAAGGTCATGAGTTCAAATCCCACCGGGGAAACCCCGCCAGAAGTTGGCCCTTGAGCAAGGCACTTTATCCTAAAATCGCTCCAGGGGGAACTGTCCCTCCCGTACTCTTATGGAAATTCTATCTTCAATCAGATAAAAATCAGTTCTTATCAGATCAACAGGTCATGCTCTATTTTTTGCTGTGAGAACTCTCATTGGAAGCAGTTTTGGATAAAAGCTGAAAGACGAAACTTAAAATTTATCTAAATTCCAATAATTTCCCCTGGTTCTCTGCTCAAAGGGACAGTGGCAGCTGGGACACACACGGACACACACGGACACACACACTCACCTGGTCTTTCCTCCCACTTATGGTCAGGTTGCTGATGGCCCAGGCCGCCTCTTTCTGCGTGCCAAAGTCCCCCTGCGGACACAGACAACAGGAAGCCTTGTCAGAGTCCAGCCCAGTCGGCTCAACGCCAGCGCGCACGGTGGCTCGCCGGCCTTTCCCCGGAGGGGGCACGACCGACAAGAGAACCCAAAACGCCCCTGGGACGACGAAACAAAACTCGACGACGAGACGGGTTTAGAGACCTTGGAAAGCGAGGGAGGAAGAAGGAGAGAGGAGGAGGAGGGGGACGGTACCTTAGCCAGCTGGTGGATGATCATGGGCAACAGGCCGGCGTCGATGACGGCCTGCACCTGCTGCTGGTTGCCCGCGGTGATGTTGGAGAGGAACCACACCGCCTCCTAGGGGTGGGGAGGGACACATACACACACACAGGAGGCCATTCAGCTGAGAGACCCACACACGCACACCATGGATCACATCAGTCGGGGCCGTCTCGACGCCACACACAGGCACATTGCGGTCATCAAATCAGATCGCCACAGAAGCAGTGGTGTGTGTGTGTGTACAAAATGGGGTACGTTTGAGTGTGTGTGAGTGTGTGTCATGCCGTCACCTTGTTGATCTTCTCCTTGGGGTGGGTGAGCAGGTTGGGGAAGTGCGACAGCACGTCACAGTTGAGCACCACCTGGGTCTGCTCGTCCGTCCCCGTCACGATGTTCCCCACCGCCCTCAGGGCCGCCGTCTGCCGAGAGGACAGGAGGGGGGTCAGGGGAGGGTCAGCGAGCCAGGAAACGGGAAGTCAGCGGGGGGGGGTTAGGATGTGATGTCGGAGGAAGCGACGGCAAACATTCCGACAGAGCGAGCTCAGCTGGCACACTGTCCCGACTATCCAAAAAGGTCCTAATCCAAGCGGCTCCAACTGCCTCAAAAACAAACCACTGACCTGCTGATATGTGAGCCGCTTGACAGCTAAGGGTGGACGTTTCTTTGACGCTGTAAAACCGATATTGAAGGACACTTTTTGTGGACTAGTGACGCATTAACAAAAACGTTTATCCCTTTACTGTCCATTCCGCTGACCCCCGGGGGGCTAGGTGGACCCTCACCTGAACTTTGACCTCCTGGTGACTGAGCAGGGGCACCAGGAAGGGCACCACGCCCGAGTCGATGACCATCTGGATCTGCTCGTTGCCTCCGTCCGTCAGGTAGGACAGCGCCCACACAGTGTCCACCAGGATCTGACACCATCGTTCAGAATAATAATTCAGAATAACCAAACATAATTCAATTCGCCACGGACTAAAAGGGAGAAAACGGCCCCTTCCACAACGCGTGAAACAAATGGTGAAGAAGGACTGCACTCACGTTCATATCAGTGTGGTATATCAACACGCAGAGAGCCGGGAGAAGCTGGAGAGAGACGGACGGATTAAAATGATGCATAATGTTGACTCGAGTCGTCCACATGTGCCATTGTCTAGCACGACAGACACATTTTAAGAAAAATTGTAAACAATGAGTATTTAATAGCAATCTCACTCACTCACTCACTCACTCACTCACTCACTCACTCACTCACACACTCACACACTCACACACTCACACACTCACACACTCACACACTCACACACTCACACACTCACGGTGCTCACCTCCTGCACCGTCTCCATGGGCGGCGGCGGCTCCTTGTTGCGGCAGAGGTTGACAATGACCCAGGTGACGTTGCGGAGGAAGGTGATGGGGATGGAGGGGTTGATGAAGGCCAGCAGGGGCTTGACCACGCCCAGTGAGATGACGTAGTCCCGGCACTGCGGGCCGTCCCCTGCACCCAGGCAGACGCGTAAGGGTCCCGAGAAGGGTCAGTCAGAGAGCCTAGCTAACCCTAGCTAACGTTGGTGGCTGGAGTGCGCTCGGAGTGGACTTACCGATAATGTTACCTAGCGCCCATACGGCCTGTTCACACACGTTCTGGTGGTGCGAGTGGAGCAGTCGGAGGAACAACGGCACTGCGTCTGGACACACACACAGAGAGAGAGAGAGAGAGAGAGAGAGAGAGAGAGAGAGAGAGAGAGAGAGAGATATGGAGGGGACTGAAGACCAAAGGGACGTGGGTTGCTGTTTAAGTTACGTCACATGGGTGGAGATGGAGATTGCGACTTACTGGACTTGACCACCGCCTGAGTCTGCGCCGACGTCCCGGACGCGATGTTGGTCAGTGCCCAGGCCGCCTCGAACTGCAGAGAGGGGCTTGACGGAGAGGAGGAACGGGGACACATTCAAACCAGTCTTTATCGCGATAAAATCAACACACACGAACCACAGGGCTTATGATTAACGATAAAGATTTATTTCCAATATAGAGCCGGTAGACCGACATCCATAATAATAAAATGATACAATCAAGTAAAAAGGAAAACTGTATGCTGGCCAAGGGAAACGGGCAGAGAGTGTGATCAATGGATGCAGGCGGACCCGTGTTTGACGGAGCCGAAGGAGAGACACCACAGCAGGGGGACGCACTGCGTGTGGAGCAGGGAGTGAGCACCGCTGACCTCGCCTCTCAAAGGCAGCTCCTTTCATAATGCCAACGGCCTCGTCCACATTCACCCCGGCACCGCACGCACGCACGCACGCACGCACGCACGCACGCACGCACGCACGCACACACACGGGTGTCACATTGAGTCCTGACTGATGGGGTCCCCGGCCCAGCCCTCACTCCGTCCCTCCCTTCGTCCCTGAACACGGCTGAGCGGGGCTGTGGGGGCAGGAGCAATGGGGCTGAATCCACACACACACACACAGACACGCGCGCTGACAGTCCGTCAGTGTGTGTCGGCAGCTCGCTACGGCGCTCATGTGCGACCAGCCAAGCAGAGGGGGGAGGAGGGGCTTACCAGCCGCCCCGGAATGAGTGGGAGGGAGAGCAAGAGAAAGAAAGAAAAAAGGGAGGTGAGGGGGGGGAGAGAGAGAGAGAGAGATTTTCTGGCACATAGCAGTCTAGCCCACATAACTCACTCACGCTCCATTTTTCACAGAGCAGTGACCCCCCCCCCCCCAGCGTCCCGTTGAAAACAAGACTCACTTGTCGTCTCTCTCCAGACACTGGACGAGGATGGGGAGGATGCCCGACTTGATCAGGTCGTCGATGGGGGGGTTCCGGTCGCTGGACAGCAGCTTCCTGGATGGGGGGGCGACAATGGGGGGGAAGAATGTCACACACACACACACGCACACACACTGCGCAGCGAAACTCACACCGGTAAAACCTGCTGACGCAGGTGGATTATATATATTTTTTTTTTGGGACCGCACGCACGCCAGTCAGAAATAGGATGATTAAAAACAGGAATGCCGCATGCTAGCACGTTGTGAATGTTAGCACGACCTGCAGATACTTAAAAACAGGCATGTTGAATGCATAGACCAGAAACAGCTTGGCGTTGAAACTGTGTCTGTGTGTGTGTGTGTGTGTGTGTGTGTGTGTGTGTGTAGGGCCCGGAGGTTTCTACCTGGCAGCCTGCACGGCACTGAGCTGAACCAGCCCGTTGTCACTGATGGCGTTCTGGAGAGGGGAGAGAAAAGAGGTTGTGCTGACTTAAGACCAGTGTGGCTCAGAGTCTTGTATGGGACTAGGGAAACCGTGGCGATGAGAGGACACGGAGGCGGAACACGCCCACTGACCAGGACTCCCTCTGGCTTACCTGTAAGATGCTGTCTAGCGTTACATTTTGCTGTGGAAGAGAAAAGAGATGGTGCAGATTTAGTTTGGTTATAAATACGGAGAAAAACAGCCATATTCCAAAGAACATCACATTAATTAGAGAATGTGTAACCACAAACTGTAAGCCTAAAATCGATATAATTTGAAACAGAATCTACTTAATGGCAAAGTTGGCATGAAAACGGTTCGATTTGAGCGATGCTTTTCTTTCACTCACCCCTTTAAGGTCAGAGTCTATGTCTGAATCTGACTGGCCTTCCTCCTGCGGAACGTTCCTCTTCTTCAGTAAATGTTCGTCTCGCTTGTTCTGCAGAGGAGGAGGAGGGGGAAAGGAAAGGGTCACGGTTAAGACGGAAAAACCAATCAGTTGATGAAATATCAAGCCAATCATCTACATTGGGGGTTGGAAAAAAAACGGGCAGCGGGCGCCTCAAACTAATCGAACGCTAATTTGATACGTGGATCCGGGAGGGAGAGGAGACCAGGTGATGGGGGCCGGGTGGAGTAATAACCCCAGGGGAGGAGGGGCAGAGCCTCGTGGAATGTGTCTGTATGTGTGTGTGTGTGTGTGTGGGGGGGGGGGGGGGGGGGGGGGGGGGGGGTCAAGGGGACAGAGGTTGCCAAAGAGTCTCCACTCACGGTTTGGAGATGAGGACTTTGTGGTACTCACTTTTCTCAGCTCCACAGTGACCTCGTTGCGGTGCCTTCGCATGGTCTGAAAGAGAAAGCAAGAAAAAAAAAGAGACACCTTATCAGTCACAGAAACCCTTCATATGTAATCTAACGGGACGCCGGCAACAGTTCAAAACGCATGTGGCTTCAGCCCCCCCACAAATGAACTAGGGTGACGGCAGGCATCAAATCATCCTTGTCATCCGTCTGCAGGCTTCGCAGAGCTTCAAACGAGTAGAGGGGGTGACAGTCATCCCTGTGGAGCTTAGCTTACACCTAGGCTGTGAAGGAGGGAGAGGCCCGGCAGAGGGAGTGGGGGAGGAGGAGGAGGGCTGGTATCGAAATAGAATTGCACGCTCCAAAACAGATGACAGCAGAGTGTGTGTTGTCGGTCTGGCCCGGCCGCATGACTGGGCGCCCTAGTTCTAATTACGAAACGCTTTGAGGGCCTCACCTCGCAGGCCTCTCTTATTCATGCTAGTATGACGATGAACAACAAAAAAATGAAGAACTTGCTGCTGTCAATATGCTGACAGAACCGTAGTACATGGGCTGAAGCAGCACCATTACGTGAGATTGCCCAGCCACTATTGAGAGAGTGGCTCAGAGAGAGAAAGGTGCCTAATGGCAGACTAAAAAGATAAGGTCGTTCAAATGTAAGGTCAACACAGCAACATTAAAGCAAACATTAAATCGTTATGTAAATCGACGCGCTATTTTCTCACTCGTTGCTGTATTACATTTTCAACCAGTTAAAGAGGGATAAAGGCTGCGAACTAGACCGCCATTTCTACCAACTAGATAGGATCACGTTTTGATCCGGTACGAATCGTTTGATTTGGCCAAGGTAAAACATGAACAACGGACAGTTTGATGAGCAAAAGAGTTCTCACTGTGCTCACTGATTTAGCTGGGGGGAGGGAGGGGGGCCCACTAATGCATGCTGCGAGGAGAGGCGCCAGAGTTAGAACGAAGCCAAGGGGAGGTCAGTGTGTCAGCTGATGACCTCATAACATTCAACCGGGTCAGTCCTTAAATTCCTTGCATTGCTAAGGACACGGCCTCATCTTTCAGAAAGGGCAAGGCTGCTTCCTGTGTTTGAGCAGGTACATTCTGTTATAAAATGGTGTGGCTTTAAAAGGAAAAACTCAGCGACTTGAACCCGAAAGAGGCTTCTCAAAACAACAAGGGGAGTGAAATAACTTAAATTACATTAATTAAACACTACCCCTTTTGCAACATTAAAAAAATACATGCAGTCTTTGAGGTGTTATGGAATTCCCGGTGACCCATGGGGGGTGACTCTCCGTTTGTAGAGTTCAACTCCAAAGCTGGATGTTCTTGTGTGTGTGTAATAAAGTGATGCTGTACAAAATGCTGTCATGAGGAGTCTGGATTACTCTCTAGTAGTCGTACTGTGTGCATTAATGCGTGTGTAAGTTACGTATCAACTAAATGAAAACAGGGTATCGATAAGAGGACAGATAAGCTACTGTTAACAAGCTTTCATCGGCCAACCTATCGGTTAACGTTTGCTAAACAGACCTTTATATGTTTAGTTATTGACAGATGCCGGGCCGCGCCCGCATGCTACGACGCTAGTGTTAACTAAACTTGCGACGCTAGCGTTCAAGTTAGATTATTGTCCGGCCAACTAAAATGCGTTGGTTAGCTAGTTGGTCATATTAGCTACTACCAAACGTAGTTACATAGCTGATTTGTTACCAAGACTAGTAATTTTGTTTGGATATGTGACATTTACATCAATGTAAAAGTAACAGTTAGCTAGCATAGTTAATGTTGGCTCGCTAGCAAAATTACATTGCTTCCGCTAAGCTAAGGTTAGCTAGCTCAGTAGCTGGTTTCTATCTGGTAGTAGTTGACATAAGCTGGGCTAACGTTAGCTATGTCAACTCTAACGTTACCATACTCCATAGTCAACCTAAGGCGGCTAGTGGAACCTGAACCATTCAAAAATAATAACCCTTGTAATTTGGAAGAGATTGTATCTTCAAGGCGATCACCGCTAACGTCAACTTTGGCCATTTAAAATACAGTAAGATTAGCCAACGTTGTGTTTATAAGATAGCGTGAACTAGTAACGTTGTAAACATACAAACATAGGGCGGACTAACGTTATTTTTCCCTGCAGGCATTTGGGACTTGTCAGGCCTCTGCTTAACGTTAGCTGTAACGTTAACTAACTGTAGATGTCCTTCATATTTTGGGGATTCGAAATGCTTTACCTCGACATCTCGTCCCTTGTTTTTGAAACTCTTGATTCGGTGACTTTCCAAGGCGGCGTTGTCTGCCATGGCTATCTTTACAATCCGTGGCCTCGGTTGGCAGCTATCTAGCTAGCGTGTTCTTCGATCACTGCAGGCTGAGGAAAAGGAAATCTGTATATGTTGCCTACTGTCGTGCAGAGCTACGGAACTTGATACACGCAATCTCCTCGTCATCAAGAATAAGGATGGGTCAGGCAGAGATGGTTGGTCTAGTATGCCCCCTCCTGGAATGATCATGAAAGACAGTTGTTGAATACCAAGAGTTTGTTTTTATTTCTATTTTACGTCCCTACTTTCTACCAAAAATGATTTATCTTGGCTTTAGATGGCTGCCACAAAAAACGTTTGTTTTATATTGCATTTATGCAGTTTAAACTAGCTTGCCCCCCCCCCCCCCCCCCCCCAAAAAAAAATAAGACCATGGATAGACATTTTTCAAATTGTAAGTTTATCAACACTTTACCAAAATATGGAATGTAACAATTTACTTTCAAAATGTTACGTATTTGCTTTGTTTATTTCAATCTACCCTCTCTTTAAAATGTGAGCTAACACTGGTATTTTGTTTGTGCATTTGATTGGTGTTGCTAAGATATGGGATGAGTTATGTCAACTGAACAAATCGAATCTCAAGCCAGCCAACTGTAGACCAATAGACTTGCTGTAATAGTCTAAACTATATTATTATTATTTTTTTATTTTTTTTACTACACATGGATTTAATAACCATCAACGTTGGTGGTCAATCATTCACCACAACTGTGTCTACTGTCAGAAAACATCCTGACTCAAGGCTTACCAGAATACTCGATGGGAAAGAACCTGGACACAAGTTCCAGAATGGGCAAGTATTCTTTGATAGAGACTGGACTTTATTTAAATGGATATTGGATTACATGAGGGCTGGTCAAATCAACCTTCCGCAAGACTTCTCCAACTACACTGGTTTGGCTATGGAGGCAGAGTTCTATGGCCTGCATGCCCTGGCACACACGTGTCTCTCAAGTAGCCTGCGGCCCCGAGTTGAGCTGCTCGAGGTTCGTTTCTCCGTCCAGGAAACCCACGGATTCTTCCGGATATTCTGCTCCAACCACAAGTCTCTGGAGGACTTGGCCTCGAGGATTTCCGTCTTTGTGGAACACCCGGGCCTGAATGGGAATCCTCCACAGCCGAGGTCTACCACTTCTCTGTCTGTCCAAAGACCCTCTCACCATGACCTGGTCTTCCACTGTGGGACTGACCACCTGGCCAGGGACGACTTCACAGCCAGGTGAGAGGAAACTCCTATAGAGGGGCGTTGTTATGGAGACAATCTAGAGAGATGACTCAGGGGGTTGGTTACCAGGCAGAATAGGGCCCAAAGGTCATCTCTATATGCATCCCCTGAATTATTATTATTTTAACAAGAACTAGTGCAAAGCAGCGGCAAACCAGTAGAGGGGAGTCAAGGCAAATACACTTGAGACATTTAGTCTCTTTAATGGAGATATGAAATGATGGTGCTCTTGTCTAAACATTGATGAAAAAATTATAATCACATTTTCAAGTAAATCTGTTGCAAATAAAATACTAACATTTTCGATCAAATAGTACAATTTAAAATGGGCAGACGTCTAGTACAAAATCTTAATCTTGTATAAAACTTAAGGAAACTTTAATGCCACATGGTAATGCATCCTTAGGCTAAGAAAGTCCCTCCAGAATCATTACAATTTAACCTGATCACATCATTTGACTGAAATGGAAAAAATCACTTGCAACAAAAACGTGCAATGTGAGTGACGTGACAACAAGATAGGAACAGAAGAGTAAGATACAAATCTAATTGCAGGTTTGTCAGCATCGAGCCCGACGAGCGAAAGCTCCTGAACAGCACCAACGTCCTGGGCCTGCTGGTGGACACCCTCCTGAAAGATGGCTTCCGCCTGATCGGCACCAGGACCGTTTCAGAGGAGGACAAGGTGGAGTGTTTCACATTCGAGAGGATGGGTAAGAGCACGCAGATCATACCGCAGTGCGAGACGCCCACCCGAGAAGACGGCCAAACCCCCGAGGCCGTGGCTCAAACCAAGAGCAAAGCCAAAAAGAAGAAGTGAAGGGGGAAAGCCTTAACTGAACACGTGTGGATAGTGGCTGGTAGTCATCCTCAGAAATACACGCTCCTTTCTAAAGACTCACCGGATCTCTGTCAATAAATGAAGTGTGTGTTCTATTTATTTGCAAATGCATCTCTAGAATTCAGGTCTAGGATTTTGACGGTGGAGTAGCCAAAATTACCCTTTGATATCACAGAACTACCTGCCCATATTATTTCTATTAACAATCCCCATTTTCTCCAGATATGCAGCTTGGACATTCTGTTCAGTTCAGTGCTGAAGTTGGAATGGGTTGGTATCATCTCTTTGAGCAGTTGTTTGAAACAGAGACTGAAAACTCAAGGCCAGCGGAGGGCGACAAAGAGTGAAACATGATGTGAAATTGTGATCAACATCATGGGAGTTAAGTCCCACAGTGTCTTAAAACTTTACAACGTACTTATACAGTTCCACAGCTTATGGAACATGCACGCCATAATAGTTTCCTTCATATATTTAAGTAGACAAGTAATGAAAGACGACTCTGTTGATTTAACTTTATTTGACAGTGTGTTTAAATTTGGCATCTTAATTTAATAATTTAGCATAGACAAAATTAAAACTTACCCTATAAGAATCCGATCAACTGACTGACAAACGATCAAGTCCAAATAAATTTGTATGATGTTTATAATGTCACATCCAATCATTTCAAAATCCGATCTCTGCTCTGTCCTAACTCTCTACCATTTTCTGCTGTCTAAGATAGGTGAGGAGAGGCTATTCAATTCTATTTAAAACCCCCTCTTCCTCCTCACATTATCAATGCATTTCGCCAATAGCTTAGAACATTTGCACACAAGTATAAACTCTTACAAACCCAAAGTAGTATAGACAGTATATACTACATACAAACAGTAGTAATATAGTAGTACAACAAACAAATGACATTATAGAAGCAATAAGAGAAGGGTATTTTGTATTTCTTTTTTTTTCAACGGCATAATATTCCGTAAAAGCATAAAATATCATAAGCCATACAGACATGTGGGCCCAGGCTCAGCAGGTGTCCAATGGCAACGCTTTGCTTCAACAGCACCATTAACATTGGAGAGTTGAGTAGACTTTGTAACTCCAATATTGACGTGCTGCTAGAGCAAGGCGGCCGCTCTCACACAGGCTAATCCACCGCGGACGCCGTGTTACTACCAGGAGTCGGAAGCCTCTCCCCATCACATAAATCCAGACATCTAACATGCCAGCAGGGGAATCCTTTCTCTGCTTAAGGGAGACATCAGAGCACTTCTTTATTCCTAAAAATGTTAGAAAACTCAAATTAGGAAGGCACTCTCTTCTCTTAGAGGCTGTTTTTAGTCAAATGTACACAACATAGTATTATTCAGTTGAAGGAGAGCACCAGACGTTTCCTCTCTCTCATCTTCACACCAGCGTGCTCAGGTGTTGCTCGCAGATCATTCTGTGCTGCTACAGCGCCACGAGGCCGCACATACTGAACACACGCGAGCAGAGTGACGGCGACAAGCAGAGAGGAAATCACACTTACAACGATGAACACACACACAGACACACACACAAACACACCAGACAATACGGAATCGGTATCTGTCATAGTAGTAACAGTAGAATCTGTGACAAAAGAGTGAGAGAGACAGATTTTGAATACGCAGCCCCCTATTCTAGTGATGTACTCTGGTCTAACCAGTAGGTCACTACCTTCTAAAAATGCTTCAGATGTAATAGACAATAGGTGAGCACACTCCATATGTCCTGAACAAAAGGTGGACACACTCTGGATACATGCGTACAACCACCCTGACAATTCGTAACACATATCAAGTTCCTCATGATAAGCAGAGCAGAAACCAATATGGTCCAGTGAATTATTTCTAACAATAATATCATAAAAGAATACACACATGAAAAGCATTTTGTAAATGGGGCCATAATGAATACAGAGGATGTAGAATAGGGTATATTGTTGAAAGTCAACTTACTTGAGAAGCCATTATGTGAATGCAGGTTCTAGATGTTCACTAAAATCATATCCAGTTATTTAGAATTTAAGGAAAAGGTGCCATCCTTGGTCAAGACTTTTCATTTTTGCCTTTTTGTTATGCTGTCGTTAGTAGCCTACCGTGCCTTATTTATAGCCCAGATTTCCATGTGGTGGAAAGATGAGGCGGAGCTGTAGGAGCTCTGTCTTTACCATCTCACTGAATGCACACGACCTTGAGTAACTTGGCACAAAACCGGCGAACCGCCCATCATCAGTTGATACACCCACAGAGTAGCCCTAGTCTTGGCTTATTGCCGCAAACAAACTGCGTTGATTGGAACAAGCGTTCCTAAAAAAATAAAAAAAAAGCTCCCGGCAAAATGTTAGCCAGTTTAAAAAGACACCGCTTTCATGGGGTTCACGACTTAATGCGTGAATTTATTTGCGGGAAGCCAGAGTGTCAGATAAAAAAGTAGGCCACCAATGCATAGTCTACTGTTGTATAAATAATTTTTAACGTCATGTTTCATAGTAAAAAGTGATTTTTATCTCATCCTATGTAAAAGAATGTTGATGCAATAAAATATTTTTCTCTCAAATATCTCATCTTCTTTTAAATGTATTTAAAAAACAGTAGGCAATAGATATCCGAATACAAAATTATATTTGGCTAGTTAGCAGTGTAATAATATTCAAATAGAATTGTAGCTATTTTAACTGTGATTGTTATAGAAATCCACAACACACGTGTAGGCTATGATTAATTATGAAATAATTTACTTTATTACTTATGGTTTTCCTCTAATACGATTTTTTATTAAACTAGGACTTACTTAAATGCTTCCTAAATAAAAATAAATGCAACAACTAATTAAATTTGCTTTAAGCGAAATACCATATAAATTAAAATACAAATAGGCTATAACCATATTAAATTCGGACCTATGGACATTGTGTTTTAACACAATGGCGCGCAGTGCTAAGTCAACCATTACATTTTTGTGAATTTGTAGTTGAAACGAACATTTTAGTTACATTATGAAGGTAACTGGGGTGACACATTGGTTATACGTTGTACATGATGTCTTCTTATCTACAAGTCCCAAACATGAGAAGACATATCGAAATCATCAAACTAAAGATATGTGAATGTTTGAAACCAATTCACGCTGAGATGGTTAAAAACTAATTTAAACACAGGGACAACATTATAAAAAATATGAACGATAAAAAAAAGGGTTTGTCAGTCCCTTCTGTTCCTCTGCCATCCCATCCCACTCTATTTTTGTCACTCCTCATGCCCCATCAAGTTAAATGTTTGTCTGCATTTCTCAGCAGTCCTTCCGCGTGCACTGGCTTCCTACCTATTTATAACGAACTAGTTGCTAGCCGCTTTGATTTCACTGGTCCTCACACTTAAACCAAGTCTGAAAATCTATACGGCCAGAGTCCTTTCTCCTTCCCTTCGGTAGGTAACAATCTGAAACCACTACACAGGTGTGATCGCTAACACATTAGCACAGAAACGTTGCTTAGACCAATAATCTCGGATTTGCGTTTTTTCGAAGGAGGGGTAGTGCCAGTGCTCAGCAGTATCCATGCCGGCTGAGCCAATAGAACAGCGGGACATGGGCCCTGAACCAGATACAGCAGCACAAACAAATATGGCTGCGCGGGGCTCCAGAAATATCAGCAGAACAAGTTGTCATCGGGTCTCAGCACTCGGCCCAGTAGCTATATGGCATAGTGGAGCGGCCAGCAGGGAGAGGCTCGTGTCCGGTGACCTTTTGACACTCAGTGGTCCAGATCTCTCACCTGTCGTCCCTACAATACAACACTCATGCAACACTGTAGGATCAACACCCAGGCCATTCAGATACACACGTTTGTATATGAGACTTGAGGTATTCTTGGAAACTAAGGAGAGGGTTCAAGAAGACACGTCCACTTCTGGGAATCATATTTCTCTCTAAGCCAGGTCTCTTTGGAGTGTAGACTCTACTCCGAGTCAGTCTGTGACTGCGGGGCCAAAGTCCTCAAGTCCCTTCACTCTCTGAGGTAGGATAGGACCGACCGACCGACCGACTGACCGGCCGACCGACTGACCGACCGGCCGGCCGCCGGCAGGCAGGCAGACACTGACAGACAGACAGGCAGGCAGGCAGGCAGGCAGACACAGACAGGCAGACAGACGGGCAGACAGGCCGGCAGGCAGGCAGGCAGGCAGGCAGGCATGCCCCATAAGCTTAGTAAGCACCGGCTTCAATTGCTGGCTCGCTACATTTCTGGACTGCCCCAGCCAACGGTAGTGAATGCCTGGTATTCTCACCTCTGCTCTACCCATTGGCTCGGCAGGGACAGCAATGAGAAGCACGGCGCGAGTCCGGGCACGCGTTGAAACCCTCAAAACAATTCCCTCAGGCGCAGGCCGACTTTTGCTACAGACCCCACTTAACTGTCTTAGTGCGGAATTAGACCGTTATAGGGAAAGTGGAGAGTGTGTCTGTGTGTGCCTGTCGTTCTGTCTGTCTGTGTATGAGAGTGAAAGAGAGAGAGAGAGTGTGTGTGTCTGTCTGTGTGTTTGTGTGTACGTATGCGCGTATGTGTGTGAAAGAGCACGAGACGGTGTGTATCTGTAGGGAGAGTAAAAAAGCCCTCTCCTGGCTGCCCACCAGGCGATGATGTCATGGTGAATGACCTCATCGTGCCGAGTCATCAGCGACCCTCTCCACTACTCACGTGTAAATGGCACAGGGAGAAAATACCCCCGTTTCAATCCCTATTCATTCAGCGTGCCTCGGCCGACGAGAGGTCCGTGGAGCTGGACGGAAATGAGGGGGTTTTCAATGCTCCCCCCTCAGAGTACGATGATCTTCTGTGCTATCAGGCTAACTGACTCACAGAGTAGACTAACAGGATTGTCTAAAAACAACTTTACCTTTGTCCTGCGAGTTACCAAAACATAACATACTATTGATGTTTGCAGCTTCTGAACAGTACCCAATAACAGGGGAAATCTGTAATACCTGTGTAAATACCCACGCACGCACGCACGCACGCACACACACACAAACACACACACACACACACACACACACACACACACACTCACACACTCCCTCACACACTCACACACTCACACACTCCCTCACCTGTAGACACACCAAAGATAACCCCTTTGGACTGGGCTGCTCCATGGAAAGGAAAAAGGTTTGAGTCAGAGTCTGTGTTTGTGTAGTCGTAAATCTGATAGTAAGCCTCGGTGGGTAGTGTGTTTGTTTTGAGGGGTATGGTGGTGGAAGGTTCGATGAAGGAACACACCCCAGAGGGTTAGGGTTAGGGTCTTCTGATCGCTAAAGTGTTTTTCAAGATCTTCTGTTAGCGTGAGAGAGCTCTCGGTAATTCAATTGGATGCAGGCTATTTTTAGAAAAAAGAGCTACTGTCGAAAACGCTCTTGTTTGTAATGTTTTGTTCGTGATCCCTCTTCTTCTACGTGATAAAAGTGTTTGAAAAAATCCTGCAGTGAAATTGAAAGCTATACGCAATTTAAACTTGTTTTATTTTACGTTACCTTTATAGATATATTTGATCTTTTTCATCATTGACGAAAGACCTAACATTCTCTACAATTTAAAAATCATCTACGGAGAGAGCTATGTGTGATGTCACAGCTGGGGATTCCCCTCCTTGCTTCCAAATATGGGCGTGGAGCACAGGCCTGTTTTAGATCACATTCTTCATTGGAGCCTCTATTTAATAGAACACTGTGTGTAAAAAAAATAAGTCAGACTCACTGTCCAAAAAAACAAAACAATACGGCTTATATAAATTAAATATAAAATATTAAATATTCTGCCAGGAAGGCAAAAGGAATGTCTGGCATTTCTAAAACTGTCTTCACGGTGTTCTCAGATAGCGGCCAATGTCTTCTGACCACCAACAACGTTTAAGGGTGTTTAGGAACTGGGTCTTGCAGGAATTCTACTCTTCCTCTGTTTTATCAAAGACCCGGAACGAGTGGTATGTGACATCTCTATTTTTAAATGAGGAGGAGGAGGAGGAGGAGGAGAGGGGAGGGGGAGGGGGTCATCGTAAAGTCAATTCACTTATCAGATTATACACATCAGATAAAACTTCACAAGTCACCTCTCTGGTGTCCGCCATTTATGGTCAACGTGTGGTTTCCCCAAAACATTCTTACGAAGCCTTCTTGGATGGTCTACTTTGCACATGGACCACAGCATTATTTCTTTTACTGAAAGCTGGCAAAAGGCCTCGGAAGCCTTTGAAGAGGTTTGGTTTGGAGTCAACCTACAGCCTTCTCTTCCTTTTCATGAAGGTCACCAATGAGGAGTTGGACGCCTCCGGCAGTCACACGCCACGTTTACACCAATCTTTTAGTTATTATCGTTATCGGCAGCGTCCCTTCCTCCTAGGCCACTTTGTTGCTCCACCTCAACTGCCGTTACGTCGCGAGCAACCTTCTCTTAAAAGGGTTGTTCAGCTGCATGGCAGGCAGAGATAAAAGAGCAGAAGAAGAAAAAAATAAGCGAAGAAGAAGAAAGTAAAGAGTGGCCATTAGGAGGTGTCTGAGGGACCTCATGACCATGATGTTATGGTCGGACACTCCGTCAAAGGAGGGCAGGGTCACTGAGGTGGTCGAGGATGGAAGGGAACAGGAAAGAGGTGTCGCCACTTAGGTGTGCATTTACGACAGCCTATATCTGTATGAACGATGCCGTGCGTAGATTTGTGTGTGTGTGTGTGTGTGTGTGTGTGCGCGTGTGTGTGTGTGTGGTTGTGTGAGTAAAATATAGTGTGTGTATAAGATTGTTTCTGTGTGTGTGTGTGTGTGTGTGTCTGTGAGGAAGATAGAGAGTGTGTGTATAAGAGAGTTTCTCTGTGTGTGTGTGTGTCTGTGAGGAGATAGAGTGTGTGTGTAAGAGAGAGTTTCTGTGTGTGTGTGTGTGTGTGTGTGTGTGTGTGTGTGTGTGTGTGTGTGTGTGTGTGTGTGTGTGTGTGAGAGGAAGAGTTTGTATGTAAGGGAGTTTCTGTGTGGAAGATAGAAAGCATGTGTGTGTAATAGAAAGAGAATTTCTGTGTGTGTGTGTGTGTGTGTGTGTTTGTGTGTGTGTGTGTGTGAGGAAAAGAGACAGAGAGAGTTTCTGTGAGTGAGTGTGTGCCGTCTTGGGGGTCTTTTCACTGACTGATTCACTAGATAATGTGCACACACTGACAAACTCAAACTAGTCACGACCATCATCCTGTTTTTCCTACTTAGTCCTTCAGCAGGAGGTCCCTTCCTCTCAAAATTCCTCGAGCTCAGAAGCCCTGGAATCCGTGACAGAATGTCTAACGTTCCTAACCGGAATTCCCGGGCTCTATTTTAATGCTGTCCGGTCTGTCCGGTCAAAAAAAAAAAACTTCTAATGAGATTCCGGTGAAGTCATTCCCATTATTCCCGGTCCCCCATGGGATGACAAGGCACCTCCGAGAATCCCAGGAATGCTTCCACTAAGTACTCAGGCTGCTTAGTGCGGCCATCAAAGGGACTTTTAGATTCAAGATCAAGATTCAAGATCACTTCATTTGTCCCGAGGGAAATTTGTCTTGGACACAAAGGCTGCCACATAAAAAAAAACATACAATTGTAATTATATTATAATAATAATATAGATATAATATAATTTTGCCTTTGTGTCCCATAGCTGGCGTGTCTGTGTGGGTGTACAGTGTCTGTGTGGGTGTACAGTGTCTGCGTGGGTGTACAGTGTCTGTGTGGGTGTACAGTGTCTGTGTGGGTGTACAGTGTCTGTGTGGGTGTACAGTGTCTGCGTGGGTGTACAGTGTCTGTGTGGGTGTACAGTGTCTGTGTGTGCAATTCCACATGACACGGGGTGGTTGCCTCCTTGGTAACTTGGTTACGTTGACTTAGCTCTGAGACAAAGGGACACATCTGAACATTTAAAAACAATTCTTTATAATTACAAATAAAATACAGAATGTAAATAAATTGTAACAATGCAGACATTTGTTGTGTGTGAAAGCCTGCCGGACACATGTTGGAACATCTGTTCATCACTGGCAGAAAAAAGGAGAGCGCCCACCAGAGTTCCTGGGTACCCAGTGTCATCACGGGAACAGGAAGCAGCGTCTGCTCCCTGTGACACGACTAGCAACAGTTACCCTCACTAAACGATGCTCACACACACACAGACACAGACACACACAGACACACACAGACACACACACACACACACACACACACACACACACAAATATATACACAAGTAGGGATGAGAGGAGATTAGATATTCCCTTTGACATAGAGTAGATGAATGAAGAAGCTCATTATTCTTAAAAAAAAGTGGATGAATAAGCACGTTACCAGTGGACCAGTATGAATAATTACAGGGGGGTGATCATCGCTTTTACCCTCACAAGTCCCACACCACACACAGCCAAGCCTTACTCTTGGACACCCCTCCGCCCGACTGGGAATGAGATCCCCGGAGGTGGTGAGTAGGCGTGAGTCGAGCGTGGCTAATGTGATGACTGCCTTTCACTCAAACGCCAGGCTTTTCCATCGGCCCACTGCTCGGGGGATGACGTCACCATCATCGTGGGACAGGCTGATTGAAGAGGAGAACAAGGCTCTCCTGGACTGACTAATCCGCTGAGCGAGCTGCTCCGGGACGTTGGGGTGTGGGTGTCTGTGTGTGTGTGTGTGTGTGTGTGTGTGGGGGGGGGGGGTAATAGGGGAGTATTGGTCCCCAGAGGTCCGTGTTTTAAACTTTTGTTAGTACCTAGAACTGACTAGAACCACCACCTTTGGTGTTGTGCCTGCTGTGTGCATAATGGACTCACATCCACACACACAACAAGCTGTTACATGTGATTTTGTAAATCAATAATAAAGACACATGAACCCCATTCATCATTACTCATGATCGCAGAACAATACATTTGAACGGTGTTGCATGCACACATCCAATCCCATTAGACTGAGGCAGGTGCCACCCATCCACGGAGGGGATCAGGGAAAGTAGAATAAAGACCTATCACCTTTGGGGCCGACCATTTTGTTACTGCGGCAGAAACTGCAAAGGAACCACGAGCCAGGGCAGGAAATACATACAGGCTTGACCGCGAGGTGATGGAGATGAGCTCATGATGCCCAGAGGGGGGGGGGGGGGGGTCTGCTGTGTGTGTGTGTGTGTGTGTGTGTGTATGGTATTGGTTGGTGCTTAATGGCTTGTGCTCTGACGCTTCGTCCTGCAGTCGTTCGGACATGATCACACACAGACCAATGAGAAGGACTGGGCGTCCCGTCCTAAAAGCCTGCTGTCTGAAGCCTGCCGTCTGTACCCCACCTAACGTCTAAACCTCCCCCTGGTGAATGGAGGAGCGGTCACACAGGGAGGAGAGGGGAGGGAGGTAGAAGAGGATGGAGAGAAAAATGGAGATAGAAAGAGCTGGAAAGAGAAAGAGAGAGAGAGAGAGAGAGAGAGAGAGAGAGAGAGAGAGAGAGAGAGAGAGAGAAAGAGAGAGAATGAGTTGGAAAGAGAGAGAATGACGCGATAGATAGGGGTGAGGGGAAGAGGTAGCAGGGAGAGGCGGTTGTGAGGAAAGAATACAGAGGTACGGAAAAGAGAAGTAGAGGCTGTTGACGTGGGACTAAAATAGGGGAAAGAGATGGAGAGATGAGAGGAGCAGTAAGACAAGAGGGAGAGAGAGAAAGAAAAGAGAGAATTGTCTGAACAAAGTTTAAACGGTACTGCTCACCACGCCACCAAACGTCTGCTCAGCTTCAAACCGCAACGACACCGCTTTCATTTCGAATTCAAAGTGAGCTCTCGTCCACAAAGCTCCCTAGCGTCCATCCCAAACAGGCGTTTCTCAGCCTCAGCTTGTGAAGAAGAGGCAAAACAGGCAAATGGAATGGCGCAGATAAAACAAAATGAAGATTTATTCACCTCCTGTCAATGAGATGTGAACGGAGCATAATAAAATGTGAGGTCATTCAATCGACCAACACATTTCGGTTTTCCCCCCTCCATCTTTTCTCCTCTTTCATCCCTCTCTCCCACATGCCAAAGTCACCTCTCTCCCATAGCTGACATCATGGGGGGGGGGGGGGGGTGATGTCATGCCTTCGTCTCAGACTTCCTCTAGACTTCTTTCAGCCTCAGCAGAAACTCCTCCATACGAGTCACACACACACACACACACACACACACACACACACACACACACACACGACACAATCAGGCTTTGTTTGTTGCACTATTATATTGTGTTTACTTTATTCTATGGCCACTTGATTTTAAAACCAAATTTCCCTGAGATCAATTACATACCGCTCGTTTCTAAAGAGGATTGTTAGTCAGGATTTGAATTGCCGACGTTAAAGCCAATAATATACTATACAGATGTTTTTGATCTTGTTGTCGCCTTAGACGTTGCAAATAAAAATGTAGGAAAGAATCCACGGCAGCCCCAAAGCGTTCTCCCCTGGACGCGCTTAGTGTGCACTTACTGGGCCTCAAGTGAGTCGACCTCTCAACGCATTCCACGGTTGCCAAACATTTGTTTTCAATCACCTCCGACTACTACTACACAGGTGACTCAATCACTTGTGGCTGGAAGCGAGGACACCATGGGAACCAGACGCAGCTTCACTCACTGCCCTCTTTACAATACAAACCAGACGCAGCTTCACTCACTGCCCTCTTTACAATACAAATGGTATTGGTCGCTAACCGAGCGACGAAGGCCCCTTAGGCGCTGGGAAGAATGATGTCACCCCTCATAAGCGGGTAGAGGGTTGAGGGAGAGAGGGAAGGAGGGGGTGGGAGAGGCGGATTGGGAACACAATCGGCTAGACCGCAGAAACCGGACGAGCGCAACGTGACTGAAACCGCCTGCATGTCGACACACCTTTGCGGGGGCGAGCGTGGCTGAGCAAACACTCAACCGCCGGGCCTCTGCAAAACAACCCCGCGGCCTGGAAAGACGGTGCAACCACTTCCAAGTCTTCTGCCTTCAACTTGCCTGTCATTTCTCTAACAGTCCAGGGTTGCCTATTCATTCTTAAAGCTCAGGTGCTATTTGAAGGACTGTCAGCTCCAAGACAACTCGTTTTGCTCATGGCTACATATCAGATAGGGAGCTTTGGCCTGAACATTCTTGAACATTAGGATACGGTATGTGGTAGTATCCTATTCATTTAGGGAACCAACCCACAGAAAATGTAACATTCACATTTTATTCATCAGCGGTGTTGTGCTGTTGTATACTTTTTTTAGTATAATCGGATAGACCTTTTTTGCAATTTACTGATGTATAACATATAGACAGACGTTTTCCATCTTGAAACGCAGACAAGAATTTTTTTTAAAATTTATTTAAAACTGAAATGTGTCCTCCCACCCGCACTCCTCCACACCCTTGCGAGCCAAGCCTGTCAATAGCCTTTAGCCCACACCACTGAGTCACCCTGCAGCTCCCCGGGCCTCTCTCCCACACTGCAGGGCGGCCGGATACCCAGACCAGGGTCCGGGTTCAGCTACCGCTTACCCAGCGGCTACCGCAGACCAGGGTCCGGGTTCAGCTACCGCTCGGAGCGGAATGGGGAATAGGGCCGCCATTTTGGAGTTGGTCACGAAGGTGACGTATGTGACCATTCAGGATTCCACTGTGTGCTCCCATTGTTCGGGAAGGCGATGAGTAACAGCCGGCGCAGGTGTTTGTCGGAGCGTCGGCAAAGCAAATTACAAACTCATAGATTCGGTATGTGGGCTCATGAAGATTTAAAGTAATTCTTGAAAGATAAGGCCACGGTTTAACAAGGTTTCAACATGTGTGGTTTGGGTGAAAAGATGTGATACAAAACAAGGTCTTACGTGTACACTTTATAAAATATGTACACACACACACACACACACGCGCGCGCGTGCACACGCGTCTACGAAGCAGTGTAGTTGGATCGGTGAGGGCAGCGAGAGAGGAAGAGGGACTGGGCCCCGCTCCCCGTGTTCAGACAGGGACACGCAGAGAGGACACGGCTGGGGTGGAGCGCCTCACCGACAAACATCACTCAAGGACACGTCACCGTGGGAACCCCCCCCCCCCCCGGGCCTGTCCCCCACGTCTTACCCCCGGCTCATTCAGACGGCGTCTACCCACCCAAAGGCCGATCCAAAACCCCCCGTTCGGTTGGAAATGCAGACGGTGAGTCAGCGGTTTGCGGGTAGGACTCACCAGGTGGTGTTAGGAGACTGTGGGGGTGATGGTGGTGGGGTGGGGGGGGGGGGGATTTGGAGTAGGGAAGGCGATGTGGGGTCAACGCTGTAGAAACAGAACATAGTAGAATTGGTTAGAAGTCGTTTGACCTAGAAGTCGTTTGACATGATTTGAACGGATTCCGTCAGTCGGGATAAGAGGAAGTAAGTCTGTCTTTAATACTTTTCTGGACGGATCCTGGTGACACGGATAGGAATGGCGCTAACAGTTGTGACAGCAGCCACTGGTTCCACGGAGGAGATAGGATGGCAGCCAGCAAAGCAGCGGTCACTTTCCTTTACGTGCCGCCACTAGCCCAGATAGCTGGGGCGGCGTCAGGCCGTGTCTGTTCTAGTGGCCGTAGGTCTACGGTCAGTCCCCCGCCTCTTTAAACAGACGCCCACGCGCCATATGGAACGCTCCCTGACTCACGGCCGCTGTCTGGATCCTGGACCACAGGATGTGACGTCGGGGGATTTTTCTCAAACTGTGGCGTTGGTGCTCCGCTCCTCTCCTTCGTTTTTTTTGTTCTCCGATTTATTGCTCTGCACATTGATGTAAAAACAGTACAAAGTATGAGTAAAAGTGAAAACGCTATTAAGGATAAACATTCATAATAAGCCACCCCATGCCTTCTTGACTTGCTCAGTGTAACACTCCTCTGCAACTCGCTCACCTCTATCCCAGCACTAAACCACCTGCTATGAATTATACAGATATGGATATTCATCATTTGCTAGTTTTCTTTAGCTTTGCCCTGTTGACTGCCTGCTTTATAATACGAATGAATGACTGAAATAATCAATACGTTGGGTTATTTGGGCTCACTGATTGTACTTATGTCCATTGTGTTGCTCAATAATTTCTTCATGACCAAAGATAAAATCGAATTCCAGTTTGTTGACAAAGAGGGCCCTCTATGGGTAGCAGTGGTCAAATACAATTTAGTCAATATAGCAGTGCTGACATGACATGGGCTGGCTTTCTTTTCTTTTTTAATTATTGTCAATTATCGAATTACTTGTCATATAATTGGATTTAAATAGGAAATGTAAGATTTTTGTTTTGATTTAATTTCTCAAGCTATTTATTTTTGATGTTGTACTTTGAGCATATCTGGTCCGGTAGGTCAAGCAGACGGGATTGTGAAAAAGTAACCAAACAACAATGCTCATTAATTAAAAAATCGTAACATAGAGGTCTATGTATTTACCAGGAAGACAACTAGAGAAAGACCGTTGTTTTATCTTGCGTCTTGAAAACGCCTTTCAGAAGCTGTTCCAAATAGAGCGACCAGGCCTGTCATGTCTTCGAACGACCAGTAGATGTCCCAGTTACACAATACAACAAAATGTAAGCACTCTGACTGGCTATGTCTATGTTTTTTATACGGTTGTTACGGAACTATGAACACTTATACTCATTTAGAACTTATGTGAAAAATATTGTGTAACTATACAGTACCAGTCAAAGTTAGTCAAACCTAGAAAAAATAGAGTTATTAGGCTCATAAGAAATGGTTAGACATTTCAATGGCCAAAAGTTATTCATTAATACATTTTTAATTGGTTGTGGTTGTAATTTTAGTGAATCAGTCAAAGGTTTTTACAGTATCAGTCAAAGGTTTGGCAGTATCAGTCAAAGGTTTGGCAAACCTAAACTTTTAATAACTTCATTCAGCAATGTTTACATGTTTTACTGCCTGCTATTTCTAAAAGGTTGGTGACTTCAAGCTGAATACAACCACTTTTGTTTCTTTCAAATGGCACTCTTAGAGGGATTAGCAAAACTTTTCTATCAAACAAACACACACAGGCACGCACACACAGAGCTGCATGCCCAGACTCACAAATTTATCACTTGACTTTATCTATGGCATGGGATATAGTCTGCAGTGCCAAAAGCTATTTTGAAAACATTTGAGGGTGATTACAACTGAAAGGAACAGAAAAGAAACCCAGACCTGCACTTCCTGTTTACTTCCTGTATGCTAAGGGCTCAGATCATCCCAATGTCCTGGTTTAATCCCTGTCTGAGTCTCTGCCTGATTTGACTCTGTCTGCCTCAGTAATTTCGTGCCTCAACAAAAAGGTATTGCAAGGAATCCAGATTTATATGAGCAACTGACACGCTGGAAATGACAAAAGGGACACGGTAATTCAGTTATACAAATTATTTATTTAGAACTCTGAAGTTTCTCAAAAAGACAACAAAACAAGGCAGGTATATCACAACACAACGATCACAGTCTGGGAACAATTTACGTATCTGGAAGAAAAAAAAACCAGCCTCTTTAATAAAGCTTCTTTGGCACCAGAGACATACAGTTTTAACACGAAGTAGAATTTTGAAGAAAAAAATAAAAACACCGTTGCAACTCTTTACTTTAAGCCAACAGTTCGATATTAATTTTGTTAGTACTTTTAACGGGCGTGAATTAATAAACTTCATAATACACAAGTATGTATTATCACTGATGGGGAATTCATGGGTTAACCCCGCCGCATTCGGTGAGGATTAAGAATCATCGCGGTTCACAACGCCCGTGCTCTGATGTCCTGCCATTAAGGAATACGACCTGGTGTTATGAGGCATCATGGCCACATCTATGTCATCAAACTGCAGACAGGGGGCTTCAACAGGGTTCATAGGTACACACGATACAACGACAGGAGTTCCTAGACGCACTCTTTAGACTAGGGAGACAGAACGCTCAGAAGACTTCTTTTGAAAGGTTAAGTAGCTACTAGTTCACAAGTGGAACAAGCATCTGCCCTTAGACACACTTGAAAACACACACACACACGCGCGTGCGCACACACACACACACACACACACACAGAGCCCTAGGTTGTCGGAGTGTCTGGTAACTCTCCCGTGGTCAGTCGTACTCTGT
>JAPMUY010001144.1:85000-92500 GCA_026901105.3 Galaxias olidus
GTCGGGCGTGTGATCGAGTCGTAAGGTAACCTGGGTCTCGCTGACGGGGGGGGGGGGTTCTGCCCCCCCAAAAGCACGACGAAAGGGAACGACACGCACAAAGGACGGAGGCTTGGGCGAGGCGGACCCGTGCTGACGGGAGAGTCAGGGAGTTAGAGAGAGAGATACCATATCAACAGGGAGAGAGACACAGAGAGATACTGTATCAGCAGGGAGAGAGAGAGAGATCGAGAGAAAGAAGGCTATGCCAGAGCAGCAGATTGTGCAACTTTTGTTCCCGGCTGATCCGGGACCTGTATATCAAGTGTGTGTGTGTGTGTGTGTGTGTGTGTGTGTGTGTGTGTGTGTGTGTGTGTGTGTAAGCTTTCACCATGAAAGGCTGTTCGTTTCTGTGCTAAAAGTCTCGCACGCCCTCTACACAGAGAAGCCGACGGAGACTATGCAGGAGTCCTCGCTGAGTGAAAGATCACACACACACACACACACACACACACACACACACACACACACACACACACACACACACACACACACACACACACACACACAGACACGTCTTTCTCAAGTTAGCCGCACCAGGACCTCACGCACTCCCTATTACTGCCACACCCAATTTCTACTCACTCGCAGAAAAACACACGTACATGCACAGCCATAGTCAGACAGCTGTGGCGCTGTGCAGCGATTCCCTTCTTTTTCCTCCCATCGCTCTCCATGGAATGACTGAGTCACTGACCAACACACACACACGCACACACACAGACACACACACACACACACACACACACACACACACACACACACACACACACACACACTGCGCCTAGACAGGCACAAAATCTACTGGCTCTCTTACTCTGTCTCACCAGCATTCCACTCTATGCTTAGTTACAACATTGCTTTCAGACCTAATCACATCTCCCTGTTCTCTCTGGTATTGGACATCATATTATCTGGGGCCAAACAAGCCAAGTCACAAAGCAAACATAAAACTGCTTAAACAGTTGCGTCTACAGATTCAAATACGATTAGTGTAGTCGAGGGTGTTTCCTCTCTCCGTTCTCTTTCGCCAGAACAAGCCAATGTGACCTCCCCCTAAGGACCTCTGACCTTTGGCCTCTGATTGTTAGCCTTGTGGCGAGAGGGTTTTCATCTGCTCAACGTGACCTATTTTAAGGTGGATACCTTGGTGCCGTGACCCAGACCTCAGAAAAACACACACACACACACACACACACACACACACACACACACACATGCTCCCTTGTAAACAAACGACAAGCGTGCGTCACACAATATTCTATGTTATTTTGACTAGTCAAATCATAGTGCAAAATGGAAATCAAAGATGGAACAAAAGCCATGGTTGGGGACACTGACTGTACACAGCCATTCTATCTGTGGGTCACACACACACACACACACACACACACACACACACACACACACACACACACACACACACACACACACACACACACACACACACACACACACACACACACACACACACACACACACACACACACACTTACCTGGAATATGAGCACTTTGAAGTTGTTCCTCTTTAGAAGGTGGTTATGGTTGGCCTCGAGTTTCTTCACCTGTCCCGCCTGCCTCTCCATCTTATCTCTCACCTGTTGGCAAGACACACACACACACACACACACACACACACACACACACACACACACACACACACACACAAACACACACACACACATGCACCCACAGTAAACCAGGAGCATGTTATCAAGTGAGGTATCATACTTTTTATTCGTCCACCAAATCCTTTCACGACTTTGGGGCAATTAGTGAATAGGAAAACCAGCACTTTCCCTCGCACTGCCTCAATCGAGGAACTCCTCCATCAGAACACACACCACCCCCCCCCCCCTCCCCCTCTCCCTCCCTCCCTCCGCGCTCACCTCCTTCATGGTGACGGACACCTTGCGGCTCTTGTCCAGCAGCTTGCTGACGGTGTTGGCCGTGTGGCTGTGGCTCTTGGACAGCTTGGTCATGTCGGCCTGGATGCCCCGCACGGCGCCCTCCATCTCCGCCTGCCGGCTCTGTGACACGCACACACACCCACACACACACACACACACACACACACACACACACACACACACGCTCGACTCAGAGGGCAGCACCACAAATAAAACACAAGCACACGGTTCACCCTTTTGTCCTGTTCATTTACGACGTTCGACTACAACTTTCACGATGAGGAAAAACCTATAAAAGTTTAATAAGTCCTGAAAGTACTGGACCCCCCCCATCCCCTCCCCATCCCCTGCCCTCTGCCTCTGCCTCTGCCACCATCTTCGTCACCCACCTCCATCTTGTGCTGGTTCTCCTGCACCGTGTCCAGCATGTTGACCAGCTTGTCCAGCAGGGTCAGCACGGTGATGGCGTTGACCGGGCCCCGGGTCCCCGCTGTGGGAATCGCCGCGCCGCTGCCGTTGGCCTCCGCCTCGCTGTCGGCCCCGCCCGGGAGGCTGTGGCTGGGGGAGGCGTCGCCGGGGCCCGGGCTGGGGCTGGGCACCACCAGCTCCTGGCTCTCGTGGGTGCTGCTCACCATCCTGGCGGCCTGAATGGGGTCCTCGCACATCGTCGTTCGCTAACGCTAACGAGCCGCGCCGCACGCACCCGCTGTGGACACACGCAGGGAAGAAAAAAAGAGTTCTGCCCTCCCTTTCTCTCTCTCTCTCTCTCTCTCTCTCTCTCTCTCTCTCTCTCTCTCTCTCTCTCTCTCTCTCTCTCTCTCTCTCTCTCTCCTGGTCTAGAGAAGCAGTGTGTGTGCGTGTCTGTGTGAGGCGTTCCTTCCACTCGCTGGCTGGCTGTTTGTTTAGCAGAGCTGGCACCGAGCGTGGCTCCAAACTTTTCCACCTTTCTCCAACTCTGCTGAAGGGGGGAAAATGCCTCCCGCTTTCGCTGCCACTACGCTCTCCCACCCCTTTCCGCAGTCACCCTCCTCTCTCTCTTTCTCTCTCTCTCTCTCTCTCTCCCTCACACACACTCTCTCCCCGTGCCTCTCACTGTCTCTCCCTGCTTCCTTTGACTCACAGGAGAGAGTCGAGCTGTTTTGCCCCAGAACTTTAAAAAACCTCGCCCACACCCAAAAGGGGAGGGAGCTGTTGCCCCGACAACTGGCCCAGCCCAGCACAGGGGGGGGGGGGGGGGGGCGGAGAATGTGTGCACGTGTTCTGGGGCTCGTTGGGAGTGAATTGTGCGTGTGTGTCCGTGTTGGTGCGTAGCTCAAGGATATCCCTCTCACTTTTCCCTCCCCCCTCGCGACGAAAACAACTTTTAGCGCCTCTCCCCCCTTCATCTTTCTTTCTCTTTTTCCTGTGTGTTTGTGTCGGGGCACGGGGGCCCTGTTTGGTTAACCAGGTCACCTGCGCCCGCCGGGGGAACCTCTCGGCCACGCCCGCCCTCCTCCTCTACCCCTCCTCCACCACCACCACCCCTCTCCTCCCTAACTCCAGAAAGACCAGGGCAAAAAACGTATTAGGATTTATTTGGAGAATCGTTTTAGTACATTTTTTAACTCCAGATGTTACCCTTTCGGGCTGTTTGAAGCGTCCCAAAACATTGCCAGCGGCGTTCTGGCCCAGGTGGGCAGTGGAGAACATAGAGGAGCAAGGGTGCGTTGGATTTACGTCAGTGTGTTGAGGGGGCGATGGACACACGTCACAGAAAACCCCATTCTAGCACACTCCAGGTGACCGGGTCAAATGAGAGGATAAAATCAAACTCTCTGAAAAAAGTCTGGAAGTCAGGAACCAGGCAAAAAAACAGAACAGTACTACCCAAAACAGAACCAAAACAGAACGGTATTACCCAAAACCGAATAGATTAGACCCAGCCAAAGCCCAACAGAACAGAACGACCTGACACAGAACACGGAAGGGAAGAAGAATGAGCAAGAGGGAGAGAGAGAGAGAGAGAACGATACGAAATAGACCCCGGCAGAGTAGGAAAAGCAGGAGCAGGGAAGAGCAGCACAAACCAGCTCAAACCGGATTGCGGAGAACTCCAAAACCGAATATGAATTGCAAATCTTGAATTGGAATGCGTGGAGTTTGGTTGGAAAGCCAAGGGAGTGTTTCTGGAGTGAATATATTGGACGAATTGAGAAGAAGAGATCAATAGGTAAAGGTGACTGAAGCCCTGGACAATCTGTGGAGACAACACACACACACACACGCACCTACTTACATACACACACTTACACACACACACACACACACACACACACACACACACACACACACACACACACACACACACACACACACACACACACACACACAAAGAGAAACGCATACTTGGTCCCCGGAGGGGAAGGAACAGAGATCTGACATCATGGAGGTTCCACACAACAATGCTGTGAGTAGGAAACCAGGGTCATTACAGTCCACTGTGTGTGTGTGTGTTAGTGTACAGGGTGTTGCCTGGGGGTTAGGGGATAGGTTGTCTTCCGTTCCCATCAGGCTTGTTTTCACTGTATCCATACACACACACACACACACACACACACACACACAAAGAGGAAGGTAGGGCTGGAGACGTCGATGCTAATCAGCAATGAAACGGGAGAGCGGAGAGAGGGAGGGAGAGATGTATAGGAGGATAACTGGCAACAGGAACATCTGGGGAGCGCTGGAAACAGAGGAGGAGGAGGAGGAGGAGGAGGAGGAGAGCAGAACCTCTATGCGCCCGAACAAGGGGGTTGGGGGTTAAAGGAGGAGAGATTCCAGGAGGAAGGCTGCGGAGTGAACTGGGAAGCACTGACCTATACCATGTTGGGGCGGAGGGGGAGCGGGGAACGCCAGGAATTCCCAACCGATCCCATCTGGGAATAGGAGCGTGGTTCCCACCGTCAGCTCCGTTTACATAACACGCGCGCGCACACACACACACACACACACACACACACACACACACACACACACACACACACACACACACACACACACACACACACACACACACTCCCTGTGCAACATGATAAGTGTTGGGAGACATGGCTCAGCTTGAAGTGACCTTTCTGTCTTGACTTAAAACAAAATGCACAGTCCCATACGTCAAACAAGAGGGAGTCTCCACTGTGGCAAAAGACACGTTTGTCCAAATCAGAGGTCTGTGAGCGAGGGGCTGCAATAGCCTGACACCTAGTGGCCAACGTGAGCAGTGACCGGCACCACACGTTGAACTGTGCCTTTTACTCGCTAAAGGATGAGCCTGATTTCCACGACAGGGCCAACCAGGGCTAGAGAGGACCCGTACTAAAATACCATGTCAGTTAGACGGAGGGTGCCAATGTTTTTGTTAACTTTACCCCATTTACTCATTTCAAAATATCTTGACGGGACAAAATGCGAGACAGTCACGTTCCTTTTGGCTTTGGTGAAAGAGAACGGCAAAAGTAAAAGTATCAATAAGCCCTGCTTGGCCTTGCAGTGGAAACAACTATAGGGGACTTACTTACTTGGATGGAATTAGAAAAACAACCTAATTTCTTTCCGTGGCACCTTATAAGATACCCCTCCCCTAACCTCTGCCAGGCTGCGGCTGTTTCACACAGAATAATGGAGTAAGTCTCCACACAAAAACACACTTTTTGACAAACCCCAAAACTCCCCCGACACTCATAGAACACGATACAAATCCTTTATTTACACCGGAGTAGGAAAACATGGCTGCACTGTCCCGTGTCCTCGGCTCAGACCGCAACCTAACAAAGACAAAGACCCTCCTCCAGGGGCAGTCTGTGACGGACACCCAAAACGCACCAATGAACAAATCAGTCGGTCCAAGCGTTCCACATCCCGATTGGTCCATGGCTGAAACAAGGACATAGAGGAGCACATTGTGTAGGCCGCGGTCCCGGTTCGTTCTCCCCTGCTCCAGGCCACAAACCCAGGGCTCCTCCTCAGCATTGGAGGGTGGCTCAGCAAGGCTGGGTGGTCAGCCGGAGGGACAATGTCTCGTAGCACTGGATGATGTCGTTGTAACTGAATGACGTAGTTAGCCAAAAACAAAACAATGCTCGCAATAATCACACATCGTTTTGAGGCTGACATTTTCACTCGTAATTCCGCAGGTCTCGGCTGAATCTGACGGACATGAAGCACGGAGTGTGTGTTACTGTGTGTGTGTGTGTGTGTGTGTTTGAGTGTGTGTGTGTTCTCAGATGTGGCCGTGTGTTGCCCGTCGTCTACGGCGCGTCGCTCGGCTTCTGGCAGGATTTCCTCGCCGCCGTCTGGCATCTCCTGTAGGAAGACAACATGGACAATCCCGTTCTATACCAGAAAGAAGTGTGTGTGTGTGTGTGTGTGTGTGTGTGTGTGTGTGTGTGTGTGTGTGTGTGTGTGTGTGTGTGTGTGTGTGTGAGTTCCCCCGGGTTAGGTGTGTCTGTGTGAAAGGTGCACGCTCCTTTATGAGTCCTCTTAGGGGCTCTGAGCAGAGCGTGTGAAAACAATGACGAGCAAGGACGGTGTGTGAGTTTGTGCATGCGAGCGTGTGTGTGTGTGTGTGTGTGTGTGTGTGTGTGTGTGTGTGTGTGTGTGTCTGTGTGTGTGATTCCTCCCGGGTTAGGTGTGGCTGTGTGAAAGGTGAGTGTGAGTGCTGGTTTTTGCGCGTATGTGTGTGCGTGCTTGTATGTGTCTGAGTGTGTGTTTATGTGTGTGTGTATTTGTTTGTGTGTGCGTTCATGTGTGTGTGTGTGTGTGTGTGTGTGTGTGTGTGTGTGTGTGTGTGTGTCTGTGTGTGTGTGTGTGTGTGTTTGCTCACCGCCTCAGCCAGACCACCACCAGAGTGACCACGCTGATCTGCAGAGCGCCCACCACAGCTGCTATGACAATGTAGCGGACGCTTCCGTAGCCGGGGACCACGAAGACCCAGCTGTCCCTCTGCTCACACTGAGGCCCGCTGAACCCGGCGTGACAGCTACACACACACACACACACACACACACACACACACACACACACACACACACACACACACACACACACACACACAGACACCCACAGAGAAGAAGTGTATCTCTTGCTATGTCCCGAGCACGGTCTGAATCGTGCGTCTTGTGATGTGTGTGACTATCTACCCTATCTACGCCAGCGTGTGTACCTGTGTGTGTGTGTTGGCTTTCGAGGGTGCTCACGAGTTTCTGGACACACACACACACACACACACACACACACACACACACACACACACACACACACACACACGCTGCTCACGCTGGCATGGGGCAGAGAACATTGAGAACCAGCACAGAAGGCAGAAGGACGGAGCTCGGGTTAACTGTGTGTGTGTGTGTTGTAGTGTGTGTGAGACAGCATGGCGAGCGTTACCTGCAGGCGGGCCGTGCCAGGCTATATTCACACAGGCCGTGGACACAGTAGTCTCTGTAGTGCTGGGGACACGGGGAGTGGCTGGCCCTGCCGGGCTCCCCCTCACCTCTCTCACGCCCCCCTGTGGACAAAC